>VWZW01005334.1:303678-323639 GCA_013397115.1 Edolisoma coerulescens | reverse complement strand
TTCTATTTATTTTTATTATGTTTATGATATTTATTTTTATTTCTATTACTATTAATATTTTAATTACTTTTGGTTTTATTTTTATCATTTTTACTATTTTTATTGCTTTTATTTTTATGATTTTTATCATTTTTATTGTTATTACTATTATTTTACTACCGTCACAACAATCCCAAAGCTCCAGCCAACACAGGACTTCCCTCTGCTGTTTCCAAGCGTGGCCCAGGTTTAGGAAGTTTTCCACACCCAGAGCGTTTTGGGAATCATTTCTCACAAAAAGCAGTGGGTTTGGAGTCTCGGTGATCTCCAAGTTCTCCTGTGTTGGAGGCTGGGAAGGGTTGGATGAGCACTGGAATGGTGGAATAGTGGAAGTAGCTGCAAGATCAGGGAATCCCAGAATCCCCNTTCCCAGCTCTCCCAGCCTGGCTCCGGAGGGGCTCCAGCCGTGGGAGCAGCTCTGGGGCCTCCTCCAGACTCATTCCAGTCCTCGGAGCTGATTTTGGGAAGTTTTGCCTTAAATTCCAAGCTCTCCGAGTCTCTGACTGACACAGAGCAGTCCCAAGGCCTCAATAATTCATCAGGAGCTGGTTTGTAGTTTGCTCAAGGCCAGCAATTCCTGTTGGATGCCCCAAATCCCACCGGGACGCTCCGCACGGGTCGCAGGCGGGAGAAGCTCTGAGGCGGCGGCAGATCCCGAGGTTTTGATGGGGAATTACAGCCGGCAGCTCTCTGTGCCGCTCTCAGGGCATTCCCAGCGTTCTGAACCAGCCTGGAAGGAGGCAGGACGAGGCCCAGCCCCAAGAGCTCGTTAAATCCAGCAGTGAAAAAGGCCACAGATGGAAAATAAGTCGCCCTAAGCCGATCCGAGCGCAAAGACCCTTTGTGGGATCAAGGATGTCCTTACGTAATTCCACGGAGTTCAGGAAGTCCTTCCCTCGCTGCCTTTGCAGGAGCTGCTGAGAGCAAACCCAACATTCCCTTCCCACACGGATCCCGGGGGGCAGTGATCCCACCCCTGGCCCCGTGGCAGATTCAGGCATGGCTTCCTAGTTTGGGAATTTGGTCACTGGGATGTAGGCACAAACCCTGGATCAGCAGCTCGTTCAGTCAGAATTGGAATTCAGGAAGATCCCACATGGATCTAAATCCCAGATTCAGGCACAGCTTCCCAGTTTGGAATTTGGTCACTGGGATGTGGGCACAAACCCTGGATCAGCAGCTCGTTCAGTCAGAATTGGAATTTGAGAAGATCTCACACAGTTCTGAATCCCAGATTCGGGCATGGCTTCCCAGTTTGGGAATTTGGCCGCTGGGAATTGGGCACAAACCCTCTGGATCGGCAGCTGTGCCCGGCTGGCTCCAGGCTGGGAATTGTGGGGGGTTTTCCATCAGCTCCGCTTCCCGTGGTGTTTTCCAAAGGCTGGGCACGATCATCTTGGAGGTCTTTTCCAAGCCTAATGATCCTGGGATTCCCAGGGATTGCAGGAGCGTGATCCAGGCAGGGAGCCTGGTTTGTCAGGCTCTTGTTGGACATCCTCTGGTTGCAGAGACATTGAAATTCCATATTTCCAGGGGAACTTAACCCAAAATGTCACATTAATGCAGAGACAATAAATTCAAAAATATCCTGTTAATACAAATTCCAAAATATCCTATTAATTCAGATCTATTGAATTCCAAAATATCATTTTGATACAGATATATGAAATTCCAAAATATCCTGTTAATGCAGATCTACTGAATTCCAAAATATCCTGTCAATACAGATATATGAAATTCCAAAACATCCTATTAATTCAGATCTATTAAATTCCAAAATATCCTGTTAATACAGATATATGAAATTCCAAAATATCCTATTAATTCAGATCTCCTAAATTCCAAAGTGTCCCATTAATTCAGACGTATTAAATCCCAGATTTTCATATCAATGCACCCACAGCATCTCATATATTATATTTCCGTATTTTGTGTATGTATCATATTCCCATATAAATGTATCTTCATGGAATTGTTATTAAATCATTTAAAATTCCAAACACGTGCCTGAAATCCATGGGAGCATTTGTTTCCCCCACTGGCAAGATCCAGGCTGGACAGAGCCCCATGGGAGCTCATGAATCCCACGAATAATGAACATGAGGATGATGTGGGAACGGGTGGGAAAGCAGGGCAGGCACCGGGAGGATTCCGTGCCAGGCACGCAGCCTGCACAGCAGGAGGATTTCTCAGCAAAATGTGGGATTCTATGGAGCTTGGAGCAGGACAGGGATCCTCCCGGGGTGGGACATGATCCGAGAAGAGACCCGCGTTCCTGCCCCATCCCTGGAGGTGTCCAACCAGGACTTGGAGCAATCTGGGATAGCGGGACGTGTCCCTGCCTGTGGCAGGGGGGGAACCAGGTGATCTCCAGTTCTCTTCCAACCCAGCCCATCCCAGGATTCTGGCATTCCATGAATTCCCGATTCAATGAACCACCCGACAGAGAGCGGCCTCAAATGTTTGTCCTGTGGATCTGTAAAATTTCAAGTTTGATCCAGCTCCAAATCCAAACCCCCCAGTGAGCAGGATCCCGCATTCTGCAGGCCACGGGAATCGCCTGGAGGAGCCTCTTCCCAAAGGGAATGTTCCATCCCTGCCTGGAGCCAGTTTTACCCCTAAAAAGAGCAATAATTCCGTGTTTTTCCCTCAGCGTTGCCGTGTCCCTCTGCTGCTGCTCCACACCCAGGGAGTGTTCCCTGGGCTGAGGGATGGAATTGCAGGGAAGGAAATCCCAGCGTAGCCATCCCGGCCCCTTTTCCTACAATTCCCATTAGCTGGGATCCCGTTCCCTGCTCCAAGATTAATCCCACAACTCCCTGTCCGGGGAGGTTTTCCCTGCCCTTCCAGGCTCAGGGATTTCAGTGCTAAAGCGCTTTAAAGGCGTTTCTGTCGTACCCATAAAATCTTTAGCCGAGTTTTCACTGGAATTGGGGAAAAGGGAAGAATTTGGGAAAAGCAGGGGCAGACTCTTTGGGAAAGCAGCTTTTCAGCTCTGCCGGACAGCCCCACGTGGATGCCGGGATGGGCTCCGGGAATGCGGCGGCTGCTCCGAGGAGCTGCCAGAACACATCCATCCCTTCCCGATCCCTCCTTTTCCCTCGGGAATTCGCGTGCTCAGCCACCAGCACCTCCCTGCTCATTAACAGCCCGGCGCTAATTGTCCGGGTGTTTGCCCCGCTCCGAAGCCGGGATGCAGAGCCCCAGTCCCCCTCTCCTGCCGGGAGCGGCTCCCTGACCTTGATCCCGGGCTGATCCCAGGGGAGGGAGCAGCCGGCAGCGCCTCTGCTTCCCTGGGATGTGCGGCAACATCTGGCGGGAGCCGAGATCTCCGCGCAGCCCGGGCCGCGGCACATCTGGGCACGGCTCGCTGCCGCCTCGGGACACGCGCGTGGGAAGCACGGGATGGGCGGGACCGTGGGGTCATCCCGGACAGGGATAAGGATCAGGGAGATGCAAAGGGAGCAGCGGGACAGCAGCCAGACCTTGATTTGGGAAACGGCTCCTGGGGGCTGGCACGGGGCACGGTGGGAATTCCAGGGAACTCTCTTCAGGGGCGGGTTGGGAATGGGAATGGGAGCACAGCCTGCTCCGTGCCTGGGATCCGGCCCCACTGTGGGCACGGCTGGATTTGATCTTTGCTGAGGGAACTGGGCAGCTTATCCTGGAAAAAGGGGATCAGGAGGGAGCTTCTCATTCCATAAATCCCTGATAGGAGGGGGCAGCCGGGGGGGTCGGGCTCTGCTCGCAGGAAACGGGGACAGGAGGAGAGGGAACGGCCTCAGGCTGGGCCAGGGGAGGTTTAGTTGGATGTTGGGGAATTCCTTCATGGAAAGGGCTGTCCAGCCCTGGCACAGCTGCCCAGGGCAGGGGCGGAATCCCCATCCCTGGAATTGTTCCAACCCTATGGAAGTGGCCCTTGGGGACAGAGGGCAGTGGTGGCCATGGTGGTGCTGGTTTGGACCCGATGATCTCAAAGGTCTTTTCCAACCTGAACAATTCCATGGCTCCGGGGTCTCCTCAGCAGTGATGGACAAACCTCCATTCCCACCACCCTGTCTGGAAGTGGAATTCCATCCCAACATGATCAAATCCCACCTTGGGACCGGAGCCCTGTGTAGGACCATCAGTTTTCCCAATGTCCAGCTCCATCTGGGAATATTTGAGCCTAAAAGCTCATTCCAGCCTGGGATTGTACAACAGTAGAACCTGGAGGTGCCCACAAACATTCCTCAAAAACTTGCTTAGGGCATCCACGCCCCATCAGCCAAATCCTTGGAGTTCAGCCGTGTAACCTCCAGCCAGACTGCACTTTGTGGATGTAATTCCAAGAGTTTCCGATCAGTGAAGGATTCAGACTCAGTGTGGAAGAGCCAGGGATCAACAGAGGTCATGTCCCTGCTGGGTTTTCCTTCCTTGCCGCTGGAATCAAAAGCAGCATTGAGGCTTTCCCACAAATCCAATATTTTAATCCCGTTAAACTTCCCTGGGGATGGAGCAGCCATGGATCATCCCAGCAATCCCAGGTTCCACAGAGGATGTGGAGATCCCGGGGCTGTGGAGATCCCGGGGCTGTGGAGAGCTCAGGGTTTGCTCTCCCACCTTCATCTCCATGAGACGCACAAATCCTCAAACAAAGTTGGCACCTGCCAGGATTTTAATTAATTCCCTGTTCCTAAAGCTGAGGAAAACTTGGGAAATGGCTCCAAATGTTCCTTTGGGCCAGGCTGAGGGTGACAACTGGAGCTGAAAGAGCAGCAGGGACAGAGGGAACCACAGATGTTCAGCTGTGTGGGAAAAAGTGCCAGGAATCCCATCCCAAATGCCACCACCGTCCTTGAAGTTGTTTGGAATTGCCATTCCTGGCCAAAATCAGGGATTTATTTGGGGTATCCCAAAGAAATTATGCCCAGAAAGGGATGCTCCAGTCCCAGGCCCGCTCTCCGGGCGACTCCACTGCTCCAGACGTGAACTGTTAAACACAGGCCAGGGAGAATCTGTTGGATTCTTTGGATAATCTTCCAATAAAGCCCAGATTTGGCCGGGAGCGCTCTCACTTGGTAGCAGAGGCTCCTAATTTGTGGCTAAACCACTTTGGGAGGGATATTCATGGATATTCATCAGCGCCGGGATTATCCTGCATTTGTCCCTGCTCCATTGGCAGTTCCGGCTGAATCCCCAACAGGTTTAAAAGCAGCGTGGGCACAGAGTGTCTGGCCCATTCCTTGGAATACTGAGGGTGGGATGCTCTTCATCCAGCTTTTCCACACTCAGAGTCTCCCTGGCAGCCTGGGAGAAGGTGGGAAATGTGTAAGAGGAAAGAGGGGGTGAAATCTCTCCAGGAAAAGTGTTTTGTCAGGAATGGGATGGGATGGGATGGGATGGGTTCTGCCAGGAGCCAATATCCCAATCCTTCCCCACTGGGGTCCTTGGAGCTACTCCAAGGAGCAAGGATGGCAAATCCAGGGAAACGTGGAGCTGGATCCCTGATGGGATGTCCAAGCACCCATTTATGCTCTGTAGAATCCCACAATTCCACAGGGATGTCAATGGAGCCATTGTCCAACAGGATGTGGAGGAACCTGGGAACCTTCTCCAAGCTCCTTCTCCCACAGCTGCAGTCCTTAGAAATGAATATCCCTTGGACTTTGAGTCCTGACATCCTCCAGGGTGCAAATTCCTCTTTCCTGGTGAAATCAGACGAAACAATCCCAACAAAACCCACACCCTGCCCCAGTTTCTCCGGGATGTGGGAATTCCTCCGTTCCCATCTGCCACAAGTCCGGATTTGGGAGTCTCCACTCCGGTGCTCCCAGCTGTGGCCATAATGGATTGTTGCTGGGGAGGTGATCCATGGGCTGCTCCCAATGGACATTCCCAAAGTTCCAAATTCCCCATCCAGCTCCAAAGCCCTGCAGAGACACCCTTCAAGCACCCGGAGCCTGGGAGGCAGCGGAGAGATCCCAGGAAGTTTGGAAATTCCCAGGCTGGTTTGGATCGGTCACGAATTGGACTCCATGACCTTGGAGGGCTTTTCCAGCCTCCATAATTCCATGATTTTGTGATTTTATGGGATGGAATCACCTTTATGCCTTATTCACTGTAGCCACTCACACCGGATTTGTTGGAAAACAAATCCATGAGGAAATTTCCAATCCATTCCCACTTCAAAGTGATTCATTTCCATGAAAAATTCCATATAAATGTGGATTTCTGGGACAAGTGAATCCCAGCAGGTGCCTGTCACTGAGCCATCCAGCTGGGAAAAGAACACCGGCAGCATCTGCTCTGGAAAATTCCTGACTTTTCCTACAAAAAGCCTGATCCAGCTGCTCTGATGTTTAATTTAAAAGGGCCAATTTCCCCAACGTTCATCAATGTTCCAGAATCATTTTAATAAGGATTCATTTTGATTTTAATTTTAATTCAATTTTAATTTTAGTTTTAACTTTAATTTTAACTTTAATTTTCATTTTAGTTTTAACTTCAATTTTAGTTTTAATTTTCATTTTAATTTTAGTTTTAATTCTAATTCTAATTTTCATTTTATTTTAATTTAAACTTTAATTTTAATTTTAACTTTAATTTTAATATTGACTTTAATTTTAGTTTTAGTTTTAGTTTTAATTTTAATTTAATTTAATTTCAACTTTCTCTCTCTCACTTATGACTGAGATAAATAAAACTAAAACCCGGATCCAAGCTCCTTTTGCCAAGAGCTGCAGCCAAGCCTGATCCCGATGTTCCTCCACAATAAATCTTCACGGATTCCCCCTGGAATTTCCCGGAACAGGGAGTGAGTGGGAAGATGGGGTTGTTACTGTGTTATCCCCTGCTCTTGTCCGTGTGGAGCCGAGGAAGAGCGGGGTTGGGATGGAAATCTCTGCTGCGGGAGTTTTTCCCGGGAATACGCGAAAATTACCTCGGGTTTGGGCTGAGAAGGTGGGAGGTGGGTTTGAGGTGTTCTGGAGATTCTGATAGGAAATATCCTCATTTATTTAGGTAAAAAGTGGAATTCCCGGAGTTTTCAACAGCTGTGAAGCTTTTTTCCACTTCCAGTAATTGTTTAATATGGAGATCTTACAGCCAGGTTAAATGGAAAAGAAATGTAAATACAAATACAAATACAAATATAAATATAAATATAAATATAAATATAAATATAAATATAAATATAAATATAAATATAAATATAAATATAAATACAAATAATCTCCAACGGCTTGGGCTGCAGCTGCCACCAGTGAAGCTGTGGGACACCAGGACAGATCAATCCTAACCACACTCAGGATTCGGGAATTTTCCCGAACTCCTGGATTAGCCAGAGCCATCCCAGGTAGATATTAATGTTCCCTCATTAATGCTCCTTCATTAATGTTCCCTCATTAATGCTCCCTCATCAATGCTCCCTCATTAATGCTCCCTCATTAGGGCAGCTGCTGAAGCCGGAGCGCAGCTCCCTGTGCTGCTGCCACTCCGTGCCTTTGGCAGTGCCAGCTTGGAAGCGCGGCGCAGTTCCCAGCACGTTCCATGGAGCCACCAAAGCACCCCCCCGGTATCAGCCGATCCCAAATTCTGCTCTCGTGGATGAAGGGCAGGGAAAACGGGATGTGGACACTGCGGGCATCCCTGGGCACAGCCCTGGGAAGGTGAGGATGGCACTGCCGTGCCCTCCGGCAGCTGCTGCTGCTCCTGGTCCCGGCCCTCTCCGGGCTGCTCCGGTTATTTCTGCTCCCTGCGCTCATCCCTCGTCCCTGCCGGCGCTGTGGGATCCTTATGGAATCTTTTCCCGGGGTTTGGAGTGGTGAGGCCCAGCTGTGCCTGTCCGGGGCCGGTGTCGGAGCGGCATCCGGCACAGCCGGCCCCGTGCCATCTGTGCCAGCGGCGGGGCAGGGACACGGGGACAGCTCTGATCCTGCGCAGGAACACTTGGGATTTGGCAGTGACATTCCACACTCCTTGGAATCAGAGAATCAGGGAATGATTTGGGTTGGAAAGGATGGGAAAAGTCACCCAGTGCCATCCCTGCCATGGGCAGGGACACCTCCCACTGTCCCAGGCTGCTCCAAGCCCCATCCAGCCTGGCCTCGGGCACTGCCAGGGATCCAGGGGCAGCCACAGCTGCTCTGGGCACCCTGTGCCAGGGCCTCCCCCCCCTCCCAGCCAGGAATTCCTTCCCAATATCCCACCTATCCCTGCCCTCTGGCAGTGGGAAGCCATTCCCTGTGTTTTCCCACTCCAGGCCCTTTTCCCAAAGTCTCTCTCCACCTTTCTTGCAGGCTCTCCCCAGGTCCTGGAAGGTCGCAATTCAGTCCCCATGAATTTTCTCTTGTCCAGGCTGACAATCCCAAGATCCCCCTTTTTTTGGAAGAGCTCCCGTGCCAGTGCCAGGACGTTCATTCCATTACGTCCTGTAAACATAAATCTTGCAGGAGGGCTGGGATATTTGGCTGGGATGTTTGGCTGGGATGTTTGGCTGGGATGGCTTTTGGCCGGAGCAGTTTGTGAGGGATAGCTCTCCCCACGCTCCCCGCAGGCCGCGGGGCCTTGTTCCGAGGCTGGGATTCATCACGGTGATGGAAGCGCATCCTCAGGGCTGTTCATTCCCGCAGAGAACAATCAAGCCGTGGAATTATGATCCCTCAATTAGCTGCAGGGATAGCTCCTGATGCAAATGAGGCATCCACAGAGCCTCAAACTGGGCTTGACGAGGCTTTTCCTGATGAATCTCCCGTGCTCTTGGGCACCAGCAGAGCTGGGGCTGTGCGGAGCTGCAGGGTGCGAAGTGTGAGCTGGGCTTTGTAAATCCGAGCTCAGAGGAGCTGGGCTTTGCTTGTGCTGTGGTAAAGTAGGGTTAGGTGGGATGTTGGGAAGGAATTCCTGGTTGGGAGGATGGGGAGGGGCTGGGATGGAATTCCCAGGGAAGCTGTGGCTGCCTCTGGATCCCTGGAAGTGTCCAAGGCCAGGCTGGAGCAACCTGGGATAGTGGGAGGGGTCCCTGCCCATGGCAGGGGTGGAATGGGATGGGCTTTAAATCTCTTCCACCCCAAACCATTCCATGATTTTATGATGTTGTGCTTCCCTGATCTTTGGAGAGCTCAGGGCACTGCAAACAGGGGAAATACTCAAGGATTCATGATCCCTGTGTCCCGTATGGTGCCGTGGGAGCAGAGCATCCATTGATTTTCCTGCTCCAGTGGCACCTCCTAAATTCGGAATCAGCCTCTGGAAGCCCCAACTCAGCCTCACTCTGCATCCCTGCCTGGATTCCAAGGGAGCAGATGCACCCTCTGCCCGTGTCCAAGGGCAGGGAGCTCTCCAGGCTGGAAAAAGGCACAATCCCCAACCTATGGATGCATTTGGCAAAGAAAGGGATTTTTGTGGGGCCAGAGAGAAACAACCCCAAACATTTCCATTTATTATGTCCCGAGGAACACTGGAGATGCCATCCCTTGATTTTTCCTTCTCATCCAGGCTTTTCCAAGCCCATCAGACCCCCGGAGCAGCAGCTCCTGTTGTGCCCAGTAATCCCACCTCATTCCCAGGGAGATATTCCGAGGTGAAGAGCAGCTCACGGGACATCCTTTATTCCCTACACGTAATTCCCACACAAAGCACCACTCAGCGCTGGTGTGAAGCACCAGGACTCAGATTTATGGAATGCCCGTGGCACGGCTGAATCGCTTTGCACATTAAATATGGTAATTTATGCAGATGAAAGGCCAGAACAAGAGAAGTTTCTATTTATTTAGACCGAAAGCACAAAAACTGCAGCAAATTGCATTTTTAACCAGGGAGGAAAAGGGGTTTTCAGTCATTTCAGCCTCACAATGGAACTCGGGGCCGAGCTGTCGTTAAAGAGATAAGGAAAAGGATTTTAATGGGTCTTTGTAGCTGCTTTTTGCTCATTAGTTCCTTGAATCATCCCAGAATCCCAGGTTTTGGGGTGGGAAGGGACATTAAAGCTCATCCAGTTCCACCCCCGACACCTCCCACTATCCCAGCCCTGTCCAGCCTGGCCTTGGGCACTGCCAGGGATCCAGGGGCAGCCACAGCTTCTCTGGGAATTCCAGCCCAGCCCCTCCCCACCCTCCCAGCCAGGAATTCCTTCCCAATATCCCATCCATCCCTGCCCTCTGGCAGTGGGAAGCCATTCTCTGTGTCCTGTCCCTCCAGCCCTTGTCCCCAGTCCCTCTCCAGCTCTCCTGGAGCCCCTTCAGGCCCTGGCAGGGGCTCTGAGCTCTCCCTGGATCCTTCCCTTCTCCAGGTGAGCATTCCCAGCTCTCCCAGCCTGGCTCCAGCCCTGGGCTCATTGCACCAACAACATCAATTCCATTTATTTTCTCCCAAAATCCCAAGCTTTTCCTGATGCTGCATCCACCTCCCGGGAGAAGGATAAAATTTCTCCCAGTCCCCCAGCACTGCCTCCTCCCAGTTTCCTGCTTTTCCCAGGATTTTGCAGTGGGATCACGTGGCATTTCCTCAATGCATCTTTATTGCCTAAAAAACAACTCCATGAGTGTCTCTAAATAAACACAACATTTCGGGGCTGAAACAGGGAACAGGGACCAGCCCTTGGAAAAGCTGAAGGAACATGGAATTCTCAGCTTGTTTGGAGGGTTGTGTTGCTGAATAAATTAACTAAAATAGCATCGTTTGCTTCAGCTGCAGCTTTCCAGGACAATTTGTTTGTTCTCAGAAATTAACCCCAAAAACGGGAATTAGAACAGGCCACAGGTTCTGTATCCAACAGGAAAAAAACCCCAGGAGAGTTTTAGAAATCCTACAAAACCTAAAAGGACGGTAGATTACAGATAACAGTGGAACAGGAATATTTTCCTGGAAAATCCTTTGTTTTGGCTCTTTCTTTTCTTCTTTTTCTTTGGTTTTTTTGGTTCTTTCCACAGGCTCCATCCGGGACTGACGACGAGGAGTCAAGTTTGATCCCAATCCGTGGATTCGTGGCAGCAGTGGCTGGAAACCTGCAGTTATCAATGCTGCTGCTGTTTCCCTTTTCCCATCGTTCTTCTTTTATTCCTTCCCAAAAAAATCTCTTTCCCAGATCCATTATAATCCAAGGAGTGAGCAGAGACTGTGTGCAGCAACGGAGCTGGGAAGGGGCTGGAGAATTCCTGAGGGAGCTGGGAAAGGGGCTCAGCCTGGAGAAAAGGAGGTTCCAGAAG
Organism: Edolisoma coerulescens; assembly: GCA_013397115.1. Lineage (NCBI taxonomy): Eukaryota > Metazoa > Chordata > Aves > Passeriformes > Campephagidae > Edolisoma > Edolisoma coerulescens. The sequence continues at coordinate 312,417 of VWZW01005334.1, read as the reverse complement.
GGAAAAGCTCTGCAGCAGAGCCCTCCCCACACTTCCCTCACTTGCTTTTCCCCTCACGTTTTCTCCCACTTTTTGATTTTCCCCTCATGGCAAGGGAGAGCCTGAGGGGCTGGAGCGTGTCCAGGGAAGGGAACGGGGCTGGGAAGGGGCTGGAGAATTCCTGAGGGAGCTGGGAAAGGGGCTCAGCCTGGAGAAAAGGAGGCACAGGGGGTCCCTTGTGGCTCTGCACAAGTCCCTGACAGGAGGGGGCAGCCGGGGGGATTTGGGATCTGCTCCCAGGGAACAGGGACAGGAGGAGAGGGAACGGCCTCAGGCTGGGTCAGGGAAGCTCAGGTTGGGTACTGAGAAAATTCCTTCATGGAAAGGGTGCTCAGGTGGAGACCCCATCCCTGGAGGGGTTTCAAAGCCGTGCTGGGAACAGCTGGACTCAATGATCTCAGAGGACTTTTCCAACCGAACCATTCCATGATTTTATCCTTGAGCACCATTCCTTTAACAACCATTTCACCTCTCTGTCCCTTCTCCATCTCCATCCCGTGGTGCTTCCCATGGTTTCACTCCTCCTCCAGCAGCCCTTTCCCCAAAGGCAGCTGAGGTCAAGTGCCAGAAGGGGAGGAAGGATGGGATCAAAGGCTCAGTGTGGATTTCCAGAGCCTCTCCTGGATCTCCAGAGCGTGAGAGCAGCTGAATAATTCATCCTTGGGATATCATCACCCGGCTTTTGTAGGTCACCGTTGGCAGCGACAGACGTTGAGGGCAAACCAACGGCCTGAAATTGCTCCACGGAGGGAAATTTAATCCAAATCTGGGAATTATTTGGGAAAGCTAAAAATAAACTTTCAAAAAAACCTCCCCAGTGGATGCTGGGTGTGCTCCGGGGCTCACCCATTGGAGTAAGGAAATTGTCAATCGCCTCCACAAGGAGAAAGATTTTTGGGAGCCATCCGGGGGGATGAGGCTGCAGGGAACGACGAGGGCTGGAAGGTCAGGTTTCAATCCACAAAGGAGGAAAAAAGAAGGAGAAGGGATGAGGCCACCCGAGCACAACTGTGGCAACTCTCAACACTCCTTCAGTGACACGGAATTGGATCCGAGCCACTGTCCTTGCCCTGTGCTTCCAGACAGCTGGTGCTGAGAGAAATCGGAAAGCTCTCGGGAAAATCTGATCCTGCTCGTGGAAAAGGTGGAAGTTGGGGTCAGGGATGGGTTTGTCCCTCAAGCACAGGCTGGGATCTGGCCCTGGGGAGGCCCTGCCAGGGCTGTGAGGTGTTCTGGGACCCTCAGAACAAGGAGGACACTGAGGGGCTGGAGGAGTCCAGGGAAGGGAACGGGGCTGGGAAGGGGCTGGAGAATTCCTGAGGGAGCTGGGAAGGGGCTGGAGAATTCCTGAGGGAGCTGGGAAAGGGGCTCAGCCTGGAGAAAAGGAGCTCGGGGGGACCTTGTGGCTCTGCACAAGTCCCTGACAGGAGGGGGCAGCCGGGGGGGTCGGGCTCTGCTCCCAGGGAACAGGGACAGGAGGAGAGGGAACGGCCTCAGCCTGGGCCAGGGGAGGCTCAGGTTGGACATCAGCAGGAATTTCCCCGTGGAAAGGGTGCTCAGGCCTTGGAACTGCCCAGGGAGGTTTGGAGTGCCCATCCCTGGAGGTGTCCAAGGAATTCCTGGAGGTGGCACTCGGTGCTCGGGGCTGGGGCCAAGGTGGGCATCGGGCACAGCTGGGACTCCATGGGCTGGGAGGGCTTTTCCAACCTCAGGGATCCTGAGATTTTGTGCTGGAAGGCTCCAGCTTTTCCAGACATGCAGATGGAAAGATGCCGTGCAGAGCTGTAATTCCCCTCCCATCCCTGGCACACAGGGAAAAATCCCAGCTCCATCCCAGGTGGAGAAATTCCAGCTCCATGCCCCCTCAGCCCCTCAGCTCTGCCCCGCTGGTGGCAACAGCTGAGCTGCAAACCCATTTTATTGAATTATTTCAATAACCAAACCAGGCTCTGCAAAGTCATCTTGACTTTTAAATGCATTTATTTGAAATTCCTCAAATCCTGATGGTGAAGAGACTTGAAAGGAGAGCAGGAATTTGTTTTCCCAGTGTTTTGACAGCGACAGCTGGAGGAGGAACGGGACAGGCCTGGTTTGAGCGCTTTGTACAACGAGCACAGAACCTGCTGAGCTCTCCCACTGACAGTGAATAAAATGCATTTTTATACCAATCAAACTGTATTTTTATACATTTTTAATAGGGGCTGTCAGTCACACAAACACCTGCTGCCACTGGGGCTGTGCTTTCTGCACATCTTCCCAGAGAACAGCTCATTCCCAGGCTTCCCAGGATAAATAATTCCTTAAAATCCTGCATTTCTTACAGGGAATGTTCCTCCACGATTTAATTCTGACACACAAGCAGTTTATATTTCTCTAGGCCAAATTTTTTCCCTCATGAATTTTATTAAGGAAATTAAGTGAGACAAATGCAATTCCACACACTACTGGAGACTTGATTTTCCTGAGAAAAATCCTGCAGGAAAAGCAGGTTTATATCATTTGTAAAGGAAAAACCTCCCCTAATAATTCCTTCTGCAATTATTCAGCCTTGAAATCTGCAACTCAATTCTAAACAACACTAAAATATAAAGCATTTAAATGTACAATAACACAGGAGCAATTTTATCCTTTTTCTGTTTGTCCAAACCCTTTTACATCCTTGGTGCAATTCATTTTGGAATTTACTCCTGGTAGCAAGTTCCTGGCATGGAACTACGACTCCAGGAGTTACAAAAACCACAGGGAAGAGAAACTCCTAAAATCCGATAGAAGAGAAATCCTATTTTCACTGAATCCAATAAAAATTCTTAAATAACTCAGCCCCTGCGGGGTTAGAAAATAAAACAGTGCTGTACAAATATCACCGAGCCCGAGGATTTGAATGCAGGAACCAAAAATTGCTGATTTTTATCAGGTGGAAGTTAAACAGAAGGAGAAGTGAAGAAAAATTACTGGATTTCATCACATTTTAATTGGAAATTGGTTTTGTCTGCTTTTCCCTGCGTGCCCAAAACCAGCATGAAAATAACATCAAGAAAATCAGAAGATATCCCAGGGGTTTGGAACTTTGTTGTGTGGAAGATAAATATTCCTGTTTTGTGTTTAGACACCTCCCACCATTCCAGGCTGCTCCAAGCCCCGTCCAGCCTGGCCTTGGGCACTGCCAGGGATCCAGGGGCAGCCACAGCTGCTCTGGGAATTCCATTCCAGGGCCTCCCCACCCTCCCAGCCAGGAATTCCTTCCCAATATCCCATCCATCCCTGCGCTCTGGCCGTGGGAAGCCATTCCCTGGGTCCTGTCCCTCCATCCCTTGTCCAAAGTCAGCTCACGGGTGCAGGCACTGCCAGGATGGGAACACGACGGGCTGTAATTGCATTCTGCATCCAAATTAAAAAATCCAATTATATCCAATGCCTTTAAACACAGTTAATGAATTGAAAACTTCCTCAGGAGCTCAGCCTGGAGGAGAGGAGCTTGGAGGTGACCCAGTTGTGACCTTCCAGGGCCTAAAGGGGCTCCAGGAGAGCTGGAGAGGGACTGGGGACAAGGGCTGGAGGGACAGGACACGGAATGGCTTCCCACTGCCAGAGGGCAGGGCTGGACGGGATATTGGGAAGGAATTCCTGGCTGGGAGGGTGGGGAGGGGCTGGGACGGAATTCCCAGGGAAGCCCCTGGATCCCTGGCAGTGCCCAAGGCCAGGCTGGATGGAGTTTGGAGCAGCCTGGGGCAGTGGGAGGTGTCCCTGCCATGGCACGGGGTGGAATAGGATGGCATTTAGGGTCTCATCCAGCCCAAACCAGTCTGGGATTCTATGGAATGAACTCCAGAACTGGGATAAGGTACAGAAGATTTAGTAAAAGAAGAAGAAAGAAAAAAGGAAGAAAGAAGGGGGAAAAAAGAACAAAAAAGGAAAATAAAGAAGAAAGAAGGAAGATAAATCCTTCCAGGGGATTATTCACAAAGAATTTGCCTTCCTGAGGGAGAGGCCACACCTGGATCTGGAGCGAGCTGATCTCCACAGCTATTCCCAAATATCCCTTCTTGGGGTGTTTATTCCGACTCTTAGATCCCAGCTGACATTCCCTGGAGGAGCCGCCTTTGTTCCCCCTCCTGCTGGGAGCGGCCCCGTGCCCAGGAGCAGGGAATGGCCATTATCCCACTTTTCCCCGCTGGGGTTGGGAATTAACTGCGGCTCTGTTGCCCTTTAAGCTTTATCCGCACGCTTTTATCTTGAGCCTCATTAGGCTCCTTAGGGCACATCCCAGACAGCTCCAAAGCCGGGAAAACAACAATTCCAGCACACCCGGGGCTGTTTTATCGGGATTTCTCCACACGCCACGCTCCCCCCACCTTCCCCACTTTTATTTCCCACATCCAAAGGCTCCCAAGTGCCGCTGGAGAGCTGGATTCTGGGAAGCAGCTGTCACCACTCTCCCGGCTTTTTAACATTTCTCTGGAGAGATTTTTTATCTTTCCAATTTTAATCCTCTCTTACGACTCCGGGATTTGTTTTTCCGCCAATAGTCCGGAGCCCATTTTTATTTCTAGCACTTGCTGGTAATGAAATCGGGATTATTTGTCCTAAATCCATGAATTCATCAGCTATGCAGCAGCAGGATCAAGCCCCAAGTATTACTGATCTATGTTCCAGGGCGTGATTTTTATGGAGAACAACTAGCAGATAAAAACGGTAAGGTGGGAGACACAATTATTTAGGATCAAATCCCTCCTTATCCGTCCAAATCCAGGATTAGGCACGTGAGGTTTTAACTGGGATTCTCCTGAAGGGCAAATCAGGTGGGAAAAGTCCAATATTTATTATACAAAGCCCAAATTATCCCTCTTGGAGTGAGAATTCCCATGAGCCAGGAGGTATCCAAAGGGAATATCAATTTCTTTTTGGAATTCTCACATTTTTTCCTTTGCATTTTGCCCTGGCTTTGCTCCAGCTGCCTCCCATCCTTCCTCTGGCCTGGATTTGGGATGTGCTGCTCCTCATGGCTCCCATCCCTCAAATTCTCACCTTCCTGAGCTGTGAATAAATAGGAATTCCCCAGATCCTGAGTTTTCCAGGCTCCCAAATTCCCTCAAATGGATCTCAGGAAATGGACACCTCCATGCTCAAGATGCTCCAAGGACATTCCAGACCCCTCCAGAGGTGACACCTCATTTCCAGAGGCATTCCCACTCTGTTTCCATCCCATTAAACATTCCCTAGAAATTATTAATCCTCATCTTCAGACTTTTTTCCAGGAAAAAAGTTGGAATTACCCTCGTTGCTTTTCCCTACGTTGGGCTGGTGAGAATCCAGCTGTGGCCTGCTGTTTTCTGGGATGACAGAGCAAGTGGAAGCAGAACTCTACTGTGATAACACATTCCCGTAGGGAACACTGCAGCATCCAGCAGGAAACCCAATCCCACAGTTTATAAGGAAAATTCACTGCTGGAAAATTTTGATTTCCATGGGCTAAAGAGTGAAAAAGAAGTTCTTCAGAGGAAGAGATAACTGCAAAAACTGCTTCAGGAATATGGGAAAAAGCTCCCTACAGCTGTTTTCCAAAGGGTGATGTGCCAAATCCATGGATCCAGACATCCCTGGCGCTCCTTGGAAGGAAAACAAAGAGCCCCACCCTCCCCAGAGCAGAACTGTGGCTTTAAAAGCCCAAATCACTGCAATTCTTAAATAACTTATGAGCTCTAATGGAAAAAAAACCCCGAGCTAAATCTCCTGGAGGCGCCGCTGCTGGGAATAACCATCCAAGGAAAGGCAGCCCCAGCTTCCTGCTGGATCCCGTCCTCCCGGTTTTGGGATTGGGAATGTCCAGAGTGAGGTTTTACCTGGGTGGGGAGGAATCAGCAGCTCCAGGTTCTCCTGGAAGGGAGACGTGGTTGCCAAGGCAACTCTGCCCATGAAACCCACAGCTCCCATCGAACGCACGGCTCACATAAACCAGAGCGGCTTTTCCCGGGAAGCGGCACGGAATTCCAGATGGATTTGAAATGAAAAGTGTCTTTAAAAGGTTTGTCCTCACCCAGCTCCTGTTGATTCAGGAATCCCGGGACAAGCTGGAAGCTTCCCTGGTGTTTCCCTGCCCTGAAGATTCCGCGTGCAAGCCCTCTCCCTGCTGGCCACTCCAGGAATTCTCCTGGAATTCTCTGTGTTTCCAAAAGAAATCCATCCATCGGTGCCTAGGAAACATCTGAGAGCAATTTTATATTGAGTTTATAGGAAATTAAAGTTTTTCTAACACCAAAAATAAGAGATCTCTGGTTAAATATACTCCAAGTAGCAGCTAAAATTCCGGGAAAAGGAATTTCAGGGCTAATTCTCCCAAAAAATGTTGTATTCCAGAATCCCATATTTCAGAATTTCCACTTCCAAATTTTTATTTCAGAATTTGTATTTCAGATTTTTTATTTCAGAATTTTTATTTCAGAATTCGTATTTCTGAACTTCTATTTCAGAATTTGTAGTTCTGAACTTTTATTTCTGAGTTTTTATTTCTGAATTTGTATTTCAGGATTTGTGTCTCAGGGTTTTTATTTCAGGGTTTGCATTTCCGAATTTATATTTCAAAATTCCCTATTTCAGAATTTGCAGTTCAGAGTTTTTATTTCAGATTTTGTATCTCAGAATTTGTATTTCATCATTTGTATTTCATTTTTTCAGAAATTGCATTTCAGAGTTTTTATTTCAAAGTTTTTATTTCAGAATTTTTATTTCAGAGTTTGCATTTCAGAGTTTGCATTTCAGAGTTTTTATTTCAGAATTTTTATTTCAGAATTTGCATTTCAGAGTTTTTATTTGAGAAATTGCATTTCTGAGTTTTTATTTCAGAATTTGTATTCCATTTTTTATTTCAGAAATTGCATATCTGGGGTTTTATTTCAGAATTTTTATATCAGGATTTGCATTTCAAAATTCTCCCTTTCAGAATTCAGTGTTTCAAAAGCTTCCTACAAATTCCATTTGAAAATCCAGATTAAAAACCAGGAGCGTTTCCTCCAGGACCAGGATGGAAGAGTGAAAGATTGGAGGCTCTATCAAAATTTCTGCAAAACCACACAAATAGTTTAAAAAATCAGAAAAATGAAATAAATTCACTTGATTTGGACTTATTTTAGGCATCTGTGTTTAAAAATAAAGAAATAAAAATACTCTAAGTGGTGAAGTTACACCTCGGGCTGACAAAAGCAGCTGTGCCCCGCTGAAGCTCTGCTCGCTGCACACCATGGGGGAGATTTAAACGAGATTTCAAGACTTAATTAAAAATCAATTCAAATTTTAATGTCACTGCTTGATCATGGCAGAAAAATCCAATTAATCAGGGCCTTTTGTGTGGATTTAGAGAATTCTTTGGGCTCAGTCAGAGGGGTGAGGGTCAGGGCTGGTGTTTATTCCAAGTGTCCAAGGCCAGGCTGGAAAAACCTGGATAGTGGGAGGTGTCCCTGTCCGTGGCAGGGGTGGGATTGCAGGAATTTTATATCCCTTTTATCCCAACCATTCCACATTTCCGTGATCTGAGCCAAACCAGCTCCTGCCTCACTGCAGCAAAGGGATTTAAATATCTGTATCCCCGAAGTGCAAAGTTAATAGTCTTTGATAATAATGGAAATGTGAGGAAATCCAGAAATATTATGGAGAAATAAAATCCCCAGCCCTGAACATCCCATCCCCTCTTCTCCAGCAGGATGACAATGAGACAAGGGACGTGCAATGCTGGGGACAGGGGAATATTCCAAGTTGTGCAATTCCAGGGACAGGAAGAGAAACACGCCAAGGGAGCAGAGGTCATTCCCTGGATTTCCCGACTCATTCCCCTTTGGATTTCCTGCTTAAATTCAGTTTATCCCACAAAATTCTCAGCCCTCTCCCACTCTGCTGTGTGGGATCAACTCCATCCCGGCTAAACTTGGTGTGAAGCGGTACAAAAACCAAATTATAAATTATTGGGAATTTTTCCCACCTTTCCCAGCCCTTCTCCCACTTTATTCAGGTGGATCTTGATGTCTTGATATTGGATTTTTGATATTAAACCAAGATTATCAAATATATCAAAAGCATCTCTCCCAGCGATTCGATTGTCGGGCAGTAATTTTAGGTCATATACAATTTTACCTTGATTTAATCAATTAACTCCTTTATCCACACCAAAACTTTGGCAGGAGGGATTTGTTCAAGGAAAACACCAGGATTTTAACTTTTCCTTGAAAACCAAGAGGTACATTTTAGACAATTCCAGCTGAAGTTACATTGAGCTTTAACATTGTTTCTGTTTCCAGTTCTCCTTTTCTGGCCTTTTCTCCAAGGCCCTGCAGTGCCAGGACACAGGGAGCGGCTTCCCACGGCCAGAGGGCAGGGATAGATGGGATTTTGGGAAGGAATTCCTGCCTGGAGGGAGGTGGGAGGTGAGGCCCTGGCACAGGGTGCCCACAGCAGCTGCGGCTGCCCCATCCCTGGAAGTGTCACGGCCTCAAGGCTGCCATAGGTCCCGGAGCGCTTGGACAAGGCGCTCAGGCACAGGGGGGATTGTTGGGCTGTGCAGGTGCAGGAGTCGGACTGGCTGATCCCTGAGGGTCCCTTCCCATCGGGATATTCCCGGATCCCACCGGGATATTCCCCGATCCCACCCGGATCTCCCCGCCCGCCATGGCGGCCGCTCCCCCTCAGCGGCACCAACCACGGCGCGCGGGGCGG
>VWZW01005334.1:267695-293673 GCA_013397115.1 Edolisoma coerulescens | reverse complement strand
CTTCCAACCCAAACCATTCCATGATCCTGATCCCAAACGCCAAGGTCTTCCCACAAACCTGTAGCACATCTTAAAGCAAGTTCTTCAAGGCAATTAATAATTTATTATAGGACAAGAGGGGAATGGCTTTAAGATGAAGGAAGGCGGGGTTAGATCAGGGACTGGGAAGAATCTATTTCCTGGGAAGGTGATGAGGCTCTGGCACAGGTTTCCCAGGAAAGCTGTGGCTGCCCCTGGATCCCTGGCAGTGCCCAAGGCCAGGCTGGACGGGGCTTGGAGCACCCTGGGACAGTGGGAGGTGTCCCTGCCCATGGAACTGGATGGGCTTTAAGGTCCCTTCCCACCCAACCCGTTCCATGATTCCATGATAAATTATGAAGCCACGTGGCTTTGCTGCTGTTTTTCATTCCTTAGCAACATCAGTGACAGGAAGATTCCATAAATTTTCCAGTAGCTGTAAGAATTTCCCAGGGTGCCATTAAACACTTCCCCTTTATGCTCCTTTTCCATGATTCTGTGCCATTGGTTATCACTCAGAGAAAATAAAATACTAAAGAGAATTTTATCTGTTTCAGCCATAATTCCTTGGTTTTTAATAATGAAAAATTGATTATGTGGAAAATGATAACTTAGGATTTTTATCATTCAAAGAAAAAAGGAAATGCTGTGGGGGATTTTAGACAGCAGGACGTAATTAAGGATAAGAAGCCCATTTTTAGGCACTTCTCTTTGTCTTTTGATACAAAATATGAATATTCCTGCTGAATTTCAACATTACATTTTTATGAATCATCTCCAAAGAACTTCAGCAGGCAGCCAATTGCAGGAGGGAAATATTTTGCTGAAAGAATTTGCTTTTTTTGATCTTTTTTTCGTCAGTTGTGGTGCCTGGAAGGAAAAGCCTTGTATGAATTATTAGAATGACTTTTTTACTTTGAGTTGCTATTTATAAAACTCATTCTGTGGTGGTTCAAGACTCTTCAGTGCCTCTAACTTAGAAAAAACATGCTGAAATAATAAAATTCTTCTTGTTTTAGTGCTGCTGCAAAGAAGGAGGATGAGGATGCCCAACCTGTTAAAAAAACCTACACCTGGAACACAAAGGAAGAGGCCAAGCAAGCATTTAAAGAACTGTTAAAAGAAAAGGTATTTGGGCCAATTATTAATATTTCACTGACCAATCATTGATGTTTTATTGAACTACAAAACCTGGTTTTATTTTTGTTTTATTTGCCAGGTTTTACTTGATTTTTTTGGGGAAGAATTCCTTGCTGTTGTGGAAATGAAGGAAAAGAACTTTCCAGTGAAATGTTGTTTGAGCTCAAAAATAAAATGCTATTTTTTTTTTCCTTATGGCTGTTTTTAAGGAATTTATTCCTCTTTGGATGTTAATTCCAGATCTGATTAATCCATTATTTCCTGTTTTCACAGCGAGTTCCATCCAATGCTTCCTGGGAGCAAGCCATGAAAATGATCATTAATGACCCCAGATACAGGTACTGAGTTCTTTGATTCCACACAAACCTTTTTTAGGGAATTTGCCTTCCAAACAATCCAAAGTTCTGTCAGCAACAGATATTCCTGCATTTTGTGCCATTGGCAGGGAATTTTCTTCCTTTCCTCCATAAAGAAATGCTTCCAACAGCTTAATTTCTAATGGGGAAAAAATGTGGCAGTTGGTATTTTATGCTGATTTTGGGATTAAAATGTTTAGATTATATTTAATTTTATCTCAAATCTGGATTATTCAAACCTATTGCCTTTTGCTTTTTGGTTTAGATTTTCTTACATATTTTTTCCCCTGGTTTTCTTTTTTTTCCCCTGGTTTTCTTTTTTTTCCCCTGGTTTTCTTTTTTTTTTCCTGGTTTTCTTTTTTTTTTCCTGGTTTTCTTTTTTTTTCCTGGTTTTCCTTTCCCCCGATTTTGTTTTCCTCTTCCTGCTGTTCTTTATAAATGACATTATTCTTTCCTTTTCTTTCCTGGGAAGTGCTTTGGCAAAACTGAGTGAAAAAAAGCAAGCCTTTAATGCTTACAAAGTCCAGACAGAGAAGGAGGAGAAGGAAGAAGCCAGATCCAAGTACAAGGAAGCCAAGGAATCCTTCCAGCGTTTCCTGGAAAACCACGAGAAGATGACATCCACCACCAGATACAAGTAAGAGACTTGGGACAGGAATCTGGGATAAAAATCCTGATGGGATGCACTGCTTGGAGTGGCATCAACTTCCATTTTTAGCTTTTTTCTTTGTTTATAAAAATCAAAAAGGTGTCTTGGAAAAAACTTCCCAAGAGGGGGGAAAATCAAGGAGAATTCCTACAGAAGTGTTCCTGCTTGGAACAGAGCTCTCCCTGATGTTCTGGGGAATTGATGGGATCATTTTAGTCAGCAAGAAATAAATAAATAAATAAAGAGTTGTGTGGTTTTCATTTGTTTTGCCCAGAAAAGCTGAACAAATGTTTGGGGAGATGGAAGTGTGGAACGCCATATCCGAGCGGGACCGGCTGGAGATCTATGAGGATGTTCTGTTTTTCCTGTCCAAGAAGGAGAAGGTAAATTCCCTTCAAATACATCCCTTATCTCCTCACTCGTTCCTAAATCACTTTAAATCTGTGATTGAGGCTTTATGGCAGATAAACAGCAGTTTTTTGGGAAGGTTTTTGGGTTTGTTGGGATTTATTCCTGCTGGTTTTGCCATGTGTTTAATTTTAGGGGGATTTTAATAAATCACATGATGGATTTTCTTCTAAATCAGTGAAACAATAATAAGATGGGAAAATTATGTTGTGTCCAAGGCCGGGTTGGATGGGGCTTGGATCAACCTGGTGCCTGTCCAGGGTGGGAGGCTGGAATGGGATGAGCTGTAAGGTCCTTTCCAACCCAAACCACTCTAGAATTCCATGATTTTCTACAAATTAAAGTTTAATTTTACATTTTCTTGGAGAACACACTTGATATCTTACATTTCTATCCAAACCACCTCAAACTGAACCCCCAAAAAAACCTTTTCCCCTCAGGAACAAGCCAAGCAACTCCGGAAGAGGAACTGGGAAGCTCTGAAGAACATCCTGGATAACATGGCCAACGTCACCTACTGCACCACCTGGTCAGAGGCTCAGCAGTACCTCATGGACAACCCCACCTTTGCCGAGGATGAGGAGCTCCAGAGTACGTCCAAGGGCTCTGGGATTCTCTGGGAAGGAGGATTTCTTCCTGAGTGGGAAGGAATAACCTGATTTTTTCCCCCCTTTTCCCTGTTTTCTTCCTAGACATGGATAAGGAGGATGCCCTGATCTGTTTTGAGGAACATATCAGGGCCTTGGAAAAAGAGGAGGAGGAAGAGAAGCAGAAAAGTTTGCTGAGGGAAAGGAGGAGGCAGCGTAAAAACAGGGAATCTTTTCAGGTTGGTGGAATTTGGGGTTCTGTCCTAAATGTGTCATGGAATATCATGGGGTATTCCACGTGGGGTTTTTTATTTCTGAGGGTTGATTAGAGGGGGGTTTAATGCCTCAGGTGTTGGGTTGTAGCATTTTCTCTGCTGTGTTATGCCAGAAAGCTGGAAAAGTAGGGAAAAGTCAGAGGGAACAGGCCTGGATGGGAAGGGAATGCAGCTGGAATATTGTAGATGGTGGAGAGAAACAGGAAGAACAATGTAAAAAATGATTTTTCAATCCTGTTGGAACAAAAATGGGATTCCTGTTACCAAGACAATCCATCCCAGCTGGTACCAAGGAGAAGCGTGAGGAGTGACTCCGAATTCCCATTTTCCATTTGTTTTCCAGCTGTTTTTGGATGAGCTGCACGAGCACGGCCAGTTACATTCCATGTCCTCCTGGATGGAATTGTACCCAGCCATCAGCTCCGACATCAGATTCACCAGCATGCTGGGCCAGCCTGGTAAGGAAGGGAAAACCTGGGGTTTGGGGCAGGACAGAGCACTTATTCCTATTCTTTAACACCTAAAAATGGAGCTCTTTGGTTAAACCTGACCTGTGGCTTAACTAAACCCTCCCTCAGGATCAACTGCACTTGACCTGTTCAAGTTTTATGTGGAGGACTTGAAAGCTCGTTACCACGATGAGAAGAAGATAATTAAAGACATCCTAAAGGTGAGGATTACCTGGCTCCTCCTCGAATTCCACATTTCCCATCCAAGGGAGCTGGGATTTCCTTGTGGGAATTGAGGGAATTCCTGACTTCCCTCATGCCAAAGGAGCCATTTTTTTCCAGGATAAAGGATTTGTGGTGGAAGTGAACACTTCCTTTGAGGATTTTGTCACTGTCATCAGCTCCACTAAAAGAGCCACCACTTTGGATGCAGGGAACATCAAGCTGGCTTTCAACAGTGTAAGTATTAATTAATAAAATCATTAATTAATTGAGATATCTGGATAATTAGGATGGAAAATCCCTTCTCCAAACAGGAATTTGGGTTTATTTTCTAACTAATTCTATAATATTTGAGGAATATTCTGTTATTTAGAGTTATTTAACTGATTCCAGTTGCCAAAATAAAAAGAAACCTTAATCCAAGCCATCAGCATTGCCAAACTTGAGGAACTCTGGGACAGGAATTTAGTGATGTTCTCCTGTTTGTACTTAAGATTTCTCCTGATTTGTGTGGTTCCGTAATTTTGCATAATTTGATTCTCAGGAACAGCAATTCCATTCTTGGAAAATAAAAAATTGATTGGTTTCTGATAAAATAATAATTAAAAATAATAATTTTGATTTAATAATTCATGAATTTACCTGTACTTAGTTTCCTTGTCATTTCCAAGTGACTGAGGCACAACTCTGAGGGTGAACTGTCCAAAAATCCCAATAAACTGAATTATTTTCCTTCCTCTTTCCAACCCCTGGTTCCTTCCGCTTCCCGCAGCTGCTGGAAAAGGCGGAAGCACGGGAGAGGGAGCGGGAGAAGGAGGAAGCCCGGAAGATGAAGAGGAAGGAATCAGCCTTCAAGAGCATGTTGAAACAAGCCACCCCCCCAATCGAGCTGGATGCTGTCTGGGAGGATGTAAGGATGGCAATTCCCTGGGAAGGAATTCCCCAATTCCCAAATTCCCAAACTGCTAATCCCGTAAAAACCCCGCGTTCTCCAAGCTCTTCCTGGTTCTGCTTGTGGGACTTCAAAATCCCGTAAAATCCTATGATTTCTTCAGGAGAATTTGGAGTTGGATGGGAAGAGCTTCATCCCGATACTTTTGATTATAATTTGAAATGAAAAAATTCCTGAAGCAAATGGAAAAACCCCCCAAATAATCCCACAAAGATCCCAAAATTAATTTGAATTATTTAAAAGTATAAACTTTGTCCTGGGTAAAATAACCTGGAAACCCTTTCCAAGGATAATTTATATAAATATTTGGGGGTTTTTTAAGCTTTAATGGAATGTGCAGGAAAAACAGGATTCTCCATGTTTCCATGAGGTAGAGCTGCCCTGTACACTGGAAATTTGGGATTTTCTTGGAAATCTGGGATTAAAAGANATTTTTTCTTTTATTTCTTTTTTTCTTATTAATATTCCATATTGGTTTTATTATTTTTATTATGCCTTATTATCTTTATTATTCCTTATTATTTTGATTGTGTTTATTTTTCTTATTAGTCCTTACTGGTTTTATTATTTCTTATTGCCATTATCATTCCTATATTATATTTTATTATTTTATTCTATTTATTCTCTTCTGGTATTTTAACAAATTAATAACTTAATAATTATTAATATCATTAAGAGAATTAATTTTCGTGACAGATCAGAGACAGGTTTGTGAAGGAACCAGCATTTGAAGACATCACCCTGGAATCTGAAAGGAAAAGGATATTTAAGGATTTCTTACATGTACTTGAGGTAATTATTCCTTATATTTTTAAATTACTGGAAAACAGGCAACAAAAATTCCTTTTCCTCCGAAATTGGGTGGGAAGGAGAAGGATTTAATGGAATTTGTGTTCCATAAAGTGATTACAGGAGATGAATTTGATTTTTCAGCTCTCACTTTTGGGGGTTTTGTTCCATTTCCTGCAGTTTGGAAGAATTTGAACTGAAATTTTAACTTTTCATTTTGTAATTTCCAATTAGGCAGAGCAAGGGTTGGGTTTAGGCCAGGCTTAACTTGGATCCAGAGAACAGATCCATGGGAATCCATGTGTTTTTCCTTGCTCCTGGCTGCTTTTATGGCAGCTCCAGCATGGCAACAGTGCCCATTCTTAGGGATTTTTATATTAAATTGTGGAGTTTTTAACCTTTCCCAGCTTTCGTGGATCAGGAAAAACATCAGTTTTTTGGGATGTCCTGTAGGAGATGATGAGGTGGTGCTGCCATTAAATGCTGATTTTTATGGAGTTTTTAACCTTTCCCAGCTTTTGTGGATGAGAAAGATCCCGTCAATTTTTTGGGATGTCCTGTAGGAGCTGATGAGGTTTTGCTGCCCCATCCCTGGAATTATCCAAGGCTGGGTTGGCGCACCCTGCCCCAGGGAAGTTGTCCTTACCCATGGTGGAACAAGCTGGGATTTTAGGGTTTTCCCAAGCCCAATCCCTGCTGGAATTCCGAGCTGACCCCACCTTGCCTTGCCCACAGCACGAGTGTCAACACCACCACTCCAAGACCAAGAAACATTCGAAGAAATCCAAAAAACATCACCGGAAGCGCTCCCGTTCCCGCTCCGTGAGTATTCCCAAAAATCCTCCCTCTGCTGTTCCTAACTTGCACTAATTCCTGCTGCAATTCCCATTATTAATTGGAATTCTCCCCCTGGGCTGTGTGTGCAGGGCTCAGAGTCCGAGGACGACGACAGCCACTCCAAGAAGAAGCGGCAGCGCTCGGAATCGCGGTCGGTGTCCGAGCGTTCTTCCAGCGCCGAGTCTGGTATGGGATGGGATTGGCTTCAGATCAGCTGGGGTTTTATCCCTGGGGATTTATCCATTGATTCCTGGGTTTTTTGTTTCTCCCTGTGGCTGCAGAGAGGAGTTACAAGAAGTCCAAAAAACACAAGAAGAAGAGCAAGAAGAGGAGGCACAAGTCGGTAAGTGAAGCTCAGTTTGGAGCTGGGTTATGGAAAACCTGGCACCTGCTGTCAGTAATCCCAGCTGGATTTCCCAAGGGAGAAGTTGGGATCAAACTGGAGGGGAGGGTGTTGCCAAAATAACAACTTTCTGTTATATATTCTTAATATTAAACCACTTCAAACTGCTGCTGAATGTGGAGGGTTTAAATCCATGTGAAGAACTCCATGAGTAACCTGGGATTTGCTGCTTGTCCTGGCAAATCCAGGTGTTCTCCTTCATTGTGGAGAGCTGGGAAGGATTCCAGCCATCCCTTGTGCCTGCCTGAGCATCAAGGTTGTGTTGGAAGCTCTGAATTGTTGTACAAGAGCAGCAGAAGGATCTAAAAAGCAGAAAGAGCTTCAGTTCTTCCCTGGGAGGGTGGGGAGGCCGTGGCACAGGTTTCCCAGGAAAATTGTGGCTGCTCCATCCCTGGAAGCGTCCAAGGCCAGGCTGGATGGGGTTTGGAGCAAGCTGGGATAGTGGGAGGTGTCCTTGCCCATGGTAGGGGGTGGAATGGGATGAGATTTAAGATCCCTTCCAACTTAAATCATTCCATGATCCTACAGTTCTTTAAATTGAAGTTGGACTTTAAAATATTTGACATTAATATTCACTATTCCCATTTTTTTTTTCCCCAGGATTCACCAGAATCCGATGTGGAACGAGAGAAGGATAAGAAAGAAAGAGAGAGGGACAGTGAGAAGGAAAGAGCCAGACAGAGATCCGAGTCCAAGCATAAATCTCCCACTAAAAAACGGCCTGGAAAAGATTCCGTAAGCTCTGCTTCCTTTCCTTCTGAGGCTCTGGGCTCTGGCAGCAGGATCTGCTGGATGCAGATTCCATAGGTGTGCTCTGGGAAAGGTCAGAGGTTGGATTTGATGGTCCTGGATGTCTTTCCCATTCCCAAATTGGGATTTTGGGGTTCCCGAATGACACAGAGCAGCCAGCTCTGGCTCCGTGTCCCTGCTGAGGCTCCCAGTGCAGAACCTTCCCGGAAAATCCCGTCCTGACCCCTGTCCCATCTCTCCACAGGGAAACTGGGATACCTCCGGCAGCGAGCTCAGCGAGGGGGAGCTGGAAAAACAGAGGAGGACTCTTTTGGAACAGCTGGATGAAGATCAATGAGAAGATTCTTGATACCAAAAATGTTTACAGGTGGCAAAATAAAACCAAGCCTTGTGTGGGCGAGGCCCTGGGGCCGGTGGCCGGTGGCCCATGGCCACAACAACGGTGGCTTTTAGTTTTTTACCACTTCAATCCAGTCAAAAGTAGAAAAATCCATGGAATTCTGAGGGCAAAGCTGTGCCTGGCCTGGAGCTGCGGGGCGGGATGGGGGCTGGGATCCCCTGGAGGGGACACGGAGGTGGCAGCAGTGTCCCCAAGCACTTTCCCGGTGTCCTTCCTAGGCAGGGAACAACCCTGGGCTGCCTGGGCAGAGCCCAGTTCAGCTTCAGGAAAAAAAATTCCTAATTTAATTCCTTGTGGTTTCATTCATTGGATGGATTTGGTTGGGTGGGGGTTTTTTTTTGGGGGAAGGCAACGGGAGTAAGGAATCCGTGTCCTGATGTGTTCTGCAAAGCCCTGGATTTTGGGATTGTCTGGCACTGGAGCCTTTTGTCCAAGACTGATGTCCAAGTCCCGACTCCCCCCAATCCCAAATCCTTGGGAATGTGGTGGATGGGAATTCTCCTGCTGTGCCAGCAGAGGGAGCGTGTGGGACACAACCACCTCGGCATTCCCTGAACCCCGACCCGGCCCAGCCCTGGCTGTTACTCCAGCGTTTCTCTCCACCTTTTCTCTCCCCCTTCCGAAAATTTAGGAATAAAAATCCAATGTTAAACGCAATTCCATGTGTTGCCTTAAGAACCCGCTGCAGAATGTACCTGCACAGCCCAGAGCAGCCCAGAGGAGGGAGGAGGAAGCAGCTCCAGCCCTGTTTTCCAGCCCCTGCACGTTCAGGAAGGTGCCCCCAGCCCCGCTCGGTGAGAAAATTGGGAACCCGCTGTCCTTGGAATATTTTTGTACATTTTTATCAATGATTAAACCTTGTCTTTTAGCATGTACTGGTATTTATTTCTGCTTAAATACTCTGTACAGCCCTGAGCCACATCATCACTCAAAACCTGCTTGAAGACTCTTTAGATTCCTCCTCAGGAATTTTTTCCCGAATTTTGACCACTCTTACCAGTGCATAAACACCCAAAGGCTCCATTTATCCAGGGAATTCTCTGGCTGGGGTGGTTACAAGGCTCAGACTCCTTAACAACACCCTGAGACTGAAATGAGTTATTTGAAATATAAAATGCAGGAGGTTGTAACCATTTTTTCCTGGGGTGCTTTGGGATTTCCTGGGATGCTTTGGGATGGGAAAGCACATCCCAATCCTGCTGTTTCCCCCTGAAGGGTCATTGCTCATCACCCGTTTCTAAGGGGAAAACCACCTGGATTTGGTCAAACAGGGCTTGTGGGAGTCCATGGGGTGTTTGGTGTGGAAATCCAAGTTGGAAGCAATGCCAGGGAATATATTCCAGGTTTTTCCCTGCAGCAAGTGGCTCTCCCAAGGAATTTGCTGCTCCAGGGTTGTACCTGTGTGCTTTGCTCACCTGACAGCCACTTCCCTGGGTTTAGATCCCAAAGTGGGAATGCTCCAAGTGGGAACAGCCCAGCAGAGTTTGGAAAACAGGAGGGCAGCTGGCCCTGGAATCCTGCATGGAATTGGGAAAAGGATTTAGAGTCTGACAGGTCCTAAGGGTTTGCAGCCAGGGAGGAACTTCTTCCAATGCTCTTATTCCCTTGCATCCACATAAATTCAAGGAAAAAGCTGATATTCCTAAGGGAATATCCCTCTTAAAAGGTTTGCCTTTTTTTTTCCTATTAAAAATAAAAAAACTGGGAATGTAAATTATTCCAATGATGGCATTTTTTTAACATCTTAATTCAATTTGCTGGAAGAAATTCATCCTAAGCTGAGCCTGCTTTCAAACCAAGCAAGGCAGGATTGAGTTTTCCAGGGAATTGAGCTCAGACTTATTTTTCCAGCTTTTTTTTTGGTGTTTTCCTCCTCTTTCCTTTTTCCCAGCCCCATTTTTTTTCCTGTGGTAGCCCCAGCACAGCCAATGGCTCAACCTCTGCAGTCCCACCTGGAAACTGGAAGGAATTTTAGCCAAAGGATTTCTTTTTAATGAATTATGGGATGGTTTTGAGCTGTGTGCAGCGACGTTGAAACCTTGGCTGTGCTGGTTCATCCTGACCCCCCTCAGAATAATTTCATTAAACCCTTTTAAAAATTAAATTGGAATTTTAATATCAAGTTGTCAAGTTTAGGCCTTAAATATTTGGGTTGTTTTGAGTGCATTTCTGGCAAATATTAATCCCCATTTCTTTCTCTCCTGGAGCTGATCCAGGAGTCTCCCAGGAATGTTCACCCCAAATTTCTTCCCTCAGCCTCTTCCAGAATAACAAAGACTAAACTGGTGCTGCAAATGATTTCAGTCTTCAGCCACACGAGCTCCAGGTGTTCACCTGTCAAATACCACCATTTTTTTGGGGAAAAAAAGAAGGTAAAAGTGACCCAAAAAACCCCTCTGGATTTCAGTGTAGTAGTGTAAATAGTTTATTTGATTTTATGGCAGGAACAGACCAGGAAAGGAACGTGAACTGCTTTATAAAACACTTCTAATCTTGCTAAGAAGCAGATCTATGACTAGAAAAATATTCAAGAGAACATGCCAGCTTGGCTTTCATTTTGGGCTTTAATTAAAAAAATACCTTGGAGCTGAAGCAAATGAGATTTAGTGCTTATACCCCACCAAGTGCTGAAATTGCAATTCAAATTGTCCAATTTCCTTTGATCCAAACTCTCATTCCAACAAGTGGCATGTTCTCTTTAGCAGGTCAAGTACACGGTGCTGTAAATGCAAAACTTGGCAGTTTTTCAAGGAAAAAAAAAATTCCTGGAAATTGGTCAATGTGGTAACTCTTGAGTCCCAAACTGTCCTTTTAGTTAAATATAAAAACAAAAACTATAAGTTAAAATAACATTCAGATTGTATAGCACAGGCTTGATGCATTTATTTCCTTTTAAACAATATTTACAATATTACCCAGAGGCTAAAGTGGGGAGGGAGGAGAGGGGGGAAGTGTAAAAACCATAAAAAACTGCACCAATTTTGTAGCAAAATATCTGTACATTTAAAAACAGATTATCATATAACTACATGTTATCCAAGGGAAAAAAAAAAACAGGGACCTTCACCAGTGGTTCACGGGAGCACAATGGAAAAGGGCAAAGAAATTCAGTGGTTAAATACTATACAAGAAATTTTACAATTAACAGATGGATGAGCCCGGGCAGGGAAGCTGGAAGCAAAAAGGGCCTTGGGAAGGACAAATTTCTCCTCAGTCCAGCTCCTCCCAGCTCCTGGATGCTGCCGGCACGGAGTGGGATCCATCCCGCTGCTCCGGGCCACGGGCTGGTCCTAAATCAGCCTCCTGTCCCTTTTTCAGGCTTGGAAAATGCCATGGAGAACCTAAAACCTACCGGGAATTTTCGGCTGGGCTGCCCTTCCACAGGAGCCTCAGCAGGGAATCCGAGCGGGAATGTCTCGGAGGCGGAGCAGGGTTGGAATCCCCGTGCCAGGAACTGGACTGCAGTGGTCCTCAGAGCCTAATACTGATTACTGGGTGTTAATTGCTTAGTGCTAATTAATAAATACGCTGTTACCCCAACGCTGCCTCCCTCGGCCCCCTGGCCAAGGCCCTGGAACATCCCAAACCCCCGGCTTGGGGTGAGCTCCTGTTCCATTCCTATCCCTGTGACCGTGGGCCCACATTCCATAGGGAGGCTGCACGGGCTGGGAAAAGGGCTGGGTTGCTCCTTGGGATTATTAATTCCATGTACAGAAAGCCCTTAAATGTCTTTGTTTGCAGTTTTAATTAAAAAAGAGCCGTTAAGTGCAGCTGAAGGCCAGGCCCGCCCCTCGGCCCAGCATTAAAAGCCAAGCACATCCCAGTATTTCCAGTATTCCCAGTTTCCAACCAGTCAGGCCCACAGGAGCCCTCGCTCTCATCAACCCAACCCCCCAAACCAACCCATATTTTACATTTTGGTTACGAATCCTGCGGAGTCTCGGTGTCCAGAGAAACCAAACCAACCCCAATCCTATTGCTTGGATCCAGCGGAGCAGGAACTTCCATTTCAGGCACTTGGCGTGGAGAGCCCGGCGCCGGGCCGGGAGCCCTCCGAAGGTCCGTTTTTCCCTGGAAAAGGCGGGACGTGGAGCCCGTCCCGCTCCCTGGCGGGCTCACATGGCCAGCTCGGCGCCGTTGGAGCGCAGCCCGTGCTCGTCGAAGCGGCGGCGCACGCTCCTCCTCAGCGCGTCGGCCCGGCGGTACGGCTGGTTCCGGAGATCTGCGGGGAGCCGGGAGTCAGGAGCGCCGGGACGGACACACGGACACACAGCACACGCAGGACAGACAGGGAAAGGCCCGCTGGAAGCCAGTCAAAGCAGCTTGTGGAGCACGGGAGCAGGGGTCGGCCCCGGCGCAGCGCAGGGAGCAGGACGGACGTGCCCGGAACTACGCGCCCCCGCAGCCAGTTAATACTGGTGGGATCGGGATGCTGGTGGGACCACGGGAATTGTGCTGTGGGAATGGCCCCTCACAAAGGCCACATCGACCCCAACCCACTGGTCTGAGGTGTGCCCTGGGTGTTCCCACACTCCCTCAAAGGCCGGAGCTGGAGGATGTTCCACCTCGCGGCAGGTGCGTGACCCGCGGGTTCAGCCACACCAGGATGGATTTAGGATCCCTACATCTCATTTAGCATGGAATAATGGAATCATTCCGGTTGGCAAGGACCTCCAAGATCTTAAAGAGGTGCCCTGGGAAAAGCAGCTGCCACTGGGTTGGGATTCTCCAGCTGCCAGCCCACCCCATGGCTGGAGCAATGCTTCAACAGCCAAAGGAGGGGAGAGCTCGGGAGGGAACACTGAGCATGGGATGGGATGGATGGAAGAGGAGAAAGCTGATGGATGTGATGACGGAAGCCCATTACAGGTGTCACATGTGCTGTCACCTGTGCACCTACACCAGAACAAGCACTGGAGACAATTCCAGTTCTCATATTTCTCTCCTGGCCAACAAATCTGTGTTGGACTGGGCCAATCCTTCAGATTTCCTGGATAACTTGTGTTGGAGTTGGCACACAACTCCCAGACTGCTCAGCTCTCCTCTCTCCACACCTGCAGCTGGACATTGTCCACCTCATGCAGAACCTAACTGTGGGGCTGCAACACCTGGGGACAAAACTATTTTGGGCTCAACTTGAATTAAAATGGCCAAAACAGGGTGTGGAGGTGGTCACCAACCAACAACACCTGGGGACAAAACTATTTTGGGCTCAACTTGAATTAAAATGGCCAAAGTGGAGTGTGAATATGGTCACCAACCAATGGCACTTGGGGACAAAACTGTTTTGGGCTCAACTTGATGAGAAATGGCTAAACCAGAGTGTGATGATGGTCACCAACCAACAACACTTGGGGACAAGACTGTTTTGGGCTCAACTTGAATTAAAATGGCCAAAACGGGGTGTGATGGTGGTCACCAACCAACACCACCTGGGACAGGACTATTTTGGGCTGGACTTGATGAGAAATGGCCAAAATGGAGTGTGATGATGGTCACCAACCAACAACACTTGGGGACAAGACTGTTTTGGGCTCAACTTGAGAAGAAGTGGCCAAAACAGTGCACTGATGGTCACCAGCCACCATCCTGTGGATCCCTGCACCTCCAGAGGTGAAAATCAAGGATCTGGGTCTCCCACTGGCCTCGAGGGTCTCACCAGTATTAGCTCAGCCACATCTACCACCAGCTGCCTGGCACAGAGAGAGAGGAGGAAGCCAAGTAAAAAGTGATGCTTGCCAGCTCTGGGAATCCTCCACCACGGCTGTGCTAGAAGAAATCCTTACCCTCGAGTGAACATTGGGAAATTTAGTGATATTATTCTTCTTTAGGGCTAAACAGAAAAGAAAAAAAAAAACAACAAACAAAAACAAAAACAAAAAACAGAACACAAAAAATGATGGTTAAGTAAAAAAATGGGATGGAGAATGAAGAGCAAGTCAAGTCAGCGTTCAAACCTCCCGGGCAGAAACCACGGAGCGAGAGGGGTTAGACAGGGCAGGAGGGACAGGAGGCCGCTCCCTACCCCAGTTCCAAGCTGCTTTGAAGGTTGGCTCCAGGAAGAGAACGCAGAGAGAACCCGGAAGAGCAGAGAAGCGCCGAGCGGGTTAGTTTGTGGATTTATTGGCAGCACTGATGGAATTACACCGGGAACAGGGGAAGGAGCACCGCTGGCTTCGTAAGCCGAGTCCTTAATGAGGACAAGAGTGTCCAGGGACATGCGGGGTTAGGGACACCCTTGGGACAACGGACACCACGATGGGAATCGCTCAGTTCCATGTCAGCTTCTCCTCGGCACCATCCCGGTGGTTCTGCCCTGTATTTCCATGATTCCCAGCCCTGCTCCCCTCTCCCCCTGCTCCATGCACTGAGCCCAGCCTCGGCAGAGAGTCCAGGCTCAGTGAGAATTCCCGATTCCATGAACTAAAGCTGGCATGGAACTGACATGGAGTAGAAGAGTTAAATATGGAGGTGACCGAACAAAGAGAGATTCCACCCTGCTGTTCCACCCCATGCAGCCGAACATGCAGGTGCTGGTTAGGAATCCTAAACCACCCCATGGGTGTTATTCCCGAACCAGAAGCCACCCCCAAGACCATTCCCAAGGTCCATGCAGCCCGGAATTCCGCTCTGGCGTGCAGCTGAGGTGCCACATGCACGGCACCCTGAGGTGACACAGACAAGCTGAGTGAGCTGTCACTGCCTGGGCTCCTCAGTCCTTGCACTGCAGGAGACTCATCCCAGTGACTCCCACCTTGCTGTTCTACGGGACACAAGGACAGCTGGATGGGATGGGATGGACATGCAACAGAGGGGACACCACTACGACGTCAGGAGGACGCTGGACACCACTACACACTCAACAGTCACAGAGTCCTGGCTGAGATCCACACAAAGAAAGTGGCAAAAAGTCTACAGCGACCTTCCTGGTTTCTAAGAGCAGCAGGTGTGAAAGAGGGAGAGTTTAGTAATGGAATTCCTCAGGGACAACAGGGTCGCAGAAGAACCGAGAGCCGCGCTTGGCGCTTCGGGCGGTGAACGGCACCGTCTTCAGCACTGCATGGGAACAACAACAGCCACACACAAACCAACGTCAGCACTGCTCCAGGCCTCGGGGACAGCTCAGCGCTCCCGCAGGGACACTGGGACACCTCCAGCCTGCTGCTCACTGGCCCTTGGACAAGGTGGTTGTGAGGCTTGAGGAGATATTTCATCCACTTGTGGAATCCCAGAATGGCTTGGGTTGGGAGGGATCTTAAAGCCCATCCCATCCCACCTCTGCCATGGCAGGAACACTTTCCACTATCCCAGGGTGCTCCAAGCCCCGTCCAGCCTGGCCTTGGGCACTGCCAGGGATCCAGGGGCAGCCACAGCTTCTCTGGGCCCCCTGTACCAGGGTCTTCCCACCCTCCCAGCCAGGAATTCCTTCCCAGTCCCTGATCTTTCCTTCATCTGAAAGCCATTCCCCCTTGGCCTCTAATAAAATAATTTCCTTGAAGAGCTTGCTTTAAGATGTGCTACAGGTTTGTGGGAAGGCCTTGGTGTTTGGGATCAGAGTCATGGAATGGTTTGGGTTGGGAGGGACCTTAAATCCCATCCCATCCCACCCCTGCCATGGCAGGGACACCTCCCACTATCCTGGGTTTCTCCAAGCCCTGTCCAACCTGGTCTTGGACACTCCCAGGGATGGGGATGTCCATGATTTACTGGGATAGCTCCAGGGATGGGGAGGTGACCTCGGTCCTACCTGACCTTTCCTCCTCTGTGGCTTGAGGCCCCAAAATGGGCAAATCCAGGCACAAGAGCACAGGAAATGTTTAATTCCAGCCTGGCACCCTCTCTCCTGGATGGTTTTTTCCACAGGGATGGGCGTCTGCCACACAATCTGTTCCTCCCACAGAACAGGAGAACCGTTTTTCCAATTAAACCAACTCCCAGGAGTCCGGAGGAGTTGTGGAAGCAATGCCAGGTTGGATATCATTGCCACCCTGCCCTTTAAATGAAGAATGTTATCTCAGGGCCATTAATCAAGGTTAAAAGGAGTTGGGAAAGCTTCACACACTTCATCCAGTTGGGCAAAAATTCCCTGGCTTTCCTTAGTGAGGGGTCAAACAGCTCTCCTGCCCTCCTGCAGGAAAAACTCCTGTGGAAAACGACCAGGAGCAGTTGGCAAAGACCTTTTTTTTGAGCTTCTGTGCAAGGAAACAGAGCTTGTGAAGCTCCTGAGGTGTTAAATCATGTTCCTTCCACACCACAGGTGAAGAATTTGTGGAAAACTCCAAATACTGCAATCCCAGCAGCTGGGAGGGCTAAAAAGGATTTAATTCCTGGGCAAAAAGCAGTTCAGGTGGCTCCTTTTATCAGCAAATATTTGCAACCAAGTCCTGACTCTGCCTGGCTGCACCAGGGGCTGTGTCCCTTCCCTCTGGGATGGGCAGGAAAACCCAGAGCAGTTTGGGGTCACTGGGGGTTGACTGAAGGATTTCTGGGATCGATCTTAATGAAAACAGAGGCTCTTCATCCTGACACTGACCCCATTTGTGGGGAGAAAAACGGGACCTGGGACAGATCCACACAGCAAGCTGCTGGGATCAGGCACTCCCTGCCTGCTCTAAAACCCTGGGAATGTCCCCACAGGCTGGAAGAGAAGGAGCAGAACCTTCTGCACTTGCTCCACAGCACACAACCAACACCCTCAGGAGGACACGAAGCCCTGGAGCAGCCACTCGGCAGATCCGCCCTGTTGTTCCTGAGGCTGGCATTCCCAGCTGGCTTGGCAGATCCCTGTTGTTCCTGAGGCTGGCATTCCCAGCTGGCTGGCAGGGGGGGAGGAGGGTACCTGTGATGATGTCCTCGATGGCGCCGTCCTTGCCCTCGTACACGTGCCGGTTGTCCTTGACCTGCCGGCGCCGCAGCTCCGCGATCAGCTCCTGCTGCTGCCGCTTGCTCTTGTGGGAAGGGGACTGGGAACGCGCACAGGGATGGTCAGGATGGACCTCCAGCTCTCCCGAACCTCTCCCACCCATTTATCCCACCAATTCCCACAGGAACTGCTGGTTTCCACCCCATCCCAATGTGCTGGTTAGACCTTTCCCATGGAGAAGTCAGGGAAGGACAAAGTTCAGCTCGTGGAAATATGGACAACACAACATTCCACCTATTTAGTTTTCCTTAATTTTGCAGACATCCCAAGCAGCAGAACACACACTGTGACTTTCCCAGCCTATGCCAGTTCCCTCCATAAAAACTTCCAGACTCTTTCCAGGCAACTACAATTCCTCCCTCAGAGCTGAGGTTTCTGAGTATCAGGAGTATGATCCCACCTGGAAGCTGTATCTGTGCCATACCTTTTGGTCCTGTTGCTCCATCAGTGCCTCTTGCTCCATGAGTTTTTCCATTAAGGCCTGTTCTTGCTTTTTCCTCAGCTCGTTTTCTTCTTCTGCTTGCTGTTTGTGAGAAAATCCATGGGTTAGAGATTCCGGGGGAGCCAGGGAGGAATGGGATCCTGTGCCACCCTGGGACTTTCTGAGGAGGGGAGAGGAGAAGGGAGAGGAGAAGGGAGAGGAAAGGAGAAGGGAAAGGAAAGGAGAAGGGAAAGGAAAGGAGAAGGGAAAGGAGAAGGGAAAGGAGAAGGGAAAGGAGAAAGAGGAGGAGGAGGAAAACAAGAGAAAGGGTCAGGGAAGGAGGAGGAGAAAGAGAAGGAGGAGGAAGATGAGAAGGAAGAGGAGGAGAAGGAGGAGAAAGAGAGGGAAAAAGGAGGAGGAAGAGGAGGAAGAAGAGCAGAAGAAAGAGGAGGAGGAAGAGGACAAGGAGGAGGACAAGGAGCTCTGGTTTACCTTGTAGGCCTTCACAAAGCGGACAAACACTGGGAAGAAGACCGAGGGCGGGGTCGTCTTGGGATTCTCCCCAAAATACTTCACAGCATCATCAAAGGCATCCTGCAAGAGGCACAGCTTCAGTGCCCTGCACGCCCTCCCAGGCATCCTCCCTGTCCCCAGCATTCCACGGGAACACAGCCCATCCCTGGCTGGCACCGCCCTCCCTGCAAATCCCGGGAACACGGGAGTACCTGGGCTATTTTGGCATCGTCCTGGAGCTTCTTGAGCTTGCCCTCGTTGCTCTGGATGAAGTCCTTGAGCATGGTGTTGTGGTCGTGCATGGTGTACTCGCGCTTGGTCAGCTCCAGGCCCCGCTGCAGCTCCTTCACGTCCAGCAGGACGTTCTCCAGGGACACTGCCAAGGGGAACGGGAACGCTGAGCGATTCCCGGCGGGAAGAGCCCGCTGTGCCAGGAAATGCCATCCCAGAGGGGGCAGGAGGGAGCTGTACCTGCTGCCGCCTTCTCCACGTAGTGCAGCTCGTTGTAGAACAGGGCCACGTGCTGGTACTTCTCCTTCACCACGTTGGAGATGTAGTGCAGCAGCGTCTGCTTCCGGTCCGTCGACTTTGTTTCCAGGAGCTGGGAAGAGCAGGAACGGAGGTGTGGGGAGCTGGGAGCGGGCTCCAAGCACAGGGACTCACCGGCGCTGCCCCAGCGTGTTTTCCATGCTGGAAGCACCAATGGAGTCTCCCAGCAGCCACTCGCCCTTGGGTCACCACAACCCCCTGAAGGGCCACAGGGCTGGGATGGAGAGGCTGGAAAACCAGGAAAGGATCTGGGGGTGATGAAAACGAGCCCAGGTGGGCAAGAGGCCAATGGGTCACACAGCCCCAGGGCAGGGCCCGTCCCTGTGCTGGCCCTGCTGGGGCACCTCCAGTGCTGGGGACAGCTCTGGGACAGGAGGGACACTGAGGGGCTGGAGCGTGTCCAGGGAAGGGAACGGAGCTGGGAAGGGGCTGGAGAATTCCTGAGGGAGCTGGGAAAGGGGCTCAGCCTGGAGCAAAGGAGGCTCAGGGGGGACCTTGTGGCTCTGCACAAGTCCCTGACAGGAGGGGGCAGCCGGGGGGGTCGGGCTCTGCTCCCAGGGAACAGGGACAGGAGGAGAGGGAACGGCCTCAGGCTGGGCCAGGGGAGGCTCGGGTTGGACATTAGCAGGAATTTCTCCATGGAAACGTTGTCAGGCACTGGAAGGGGCTGCCCAGGGAGGTTTGGAGTCCCCATCCCAGAGGGATTTCAAATCCCTGTGGATGTGGCACTTGGGGACAAGGGCCAGTGCTGGCCTTGGCAGTGCTGGGGATGGTTGGACTCCATAATCCTGGAAGGCTTTTCCAACCTCAGTAAGTCCCCAGCTCTAATTCCCAGCTGGTGCCCACAGCACTTCCCTGCTTTCCTTACCAGGTCTAAACTCTGCAGCTTAAATCCATAGACAGCCCCTCGTTTGCTGCTGTTCATGTAATTCCCAAGAGCCAGGATGATCTGCCAGGGTGAAACAGAGCAGAGCATGAATTCTCAGGACAAATTCCTGGAAGTTTAGACACCCTTGGAAGGAGAGCTGGGGTCAGACCTACCTCCAGGATCTTCTTCAGTTTTTGGGAGGACTTTATGGAGACCGAGGCAGCGATGATGGCATGGAGTTGCTGCAGGGAAACACAGGGAGAGTTTTGGTGAATGCACAGCCAGCCAGGAGGAAAGTGAACATCCAAAAAACCCCCTCCTGGTTTTCATCCACACCATGGGACAGAATATGGTCCCTCTGCCATGGAGACGTGGGAATGTTCACCTGGAGAGGAGAAGGCTCCAGGGAGAGCTCAGAGCCCCTGCCAGGGCCTAAAGGGGCTCCAGGAGAGCTGGAGAGGGACTGGGGACAAGGGCTGGAGGGACAGGACACAGGGAATGGCTTCCCAGTGCCAGAGGGCAGGGCTGGATGGGATATTGGGAAGGAATTCCTGGCTGGGAGGATGGGGAGGGGCTGGGCTGGAATTCCCAGAGCAGCTGTGGCTGCCCCTGGATCCCTGGCAGTGCCCCAGGCCAGGCTGGACATTGGGGCTTGGAGCAGCCTGGGACAGTGGAAGGGCCCATGGCAGGGGGCAGAATGACATATTCCTTATTTTCCCTTCCCACCCATCCCAGTCTGGGATTCTGTGAATGTTCCCCTGCCCTGACACTCCAGGATTCCAAACCCTTCATTTGCCCACCAGATTCATCCCCCTCAGATGTGCTGGGGTAAAACAGGATTTACATTCCAACCCCCACAGCTGTCCCAGTGTTTCAGGGTGGAAGGGAAACAATTCCAAGAGCCCATGGACCAGCACCAAGAGTAACTTTCCCCAACAATATTCCTTTGAGGATGCTGGGCACTGCCCAGGCTCCCCAGGGAATGGGCACAGCCCTGAGGCTGCCAGAGCTCCAAGAGTGTTGGGACAGCGCTGCCAGGGATGCCCAGGGTGGGATTGTTGGGGTGTCTGTGCAGGGCCAGGAGCTGGATCCATGATCCTGTGGGTCCCTTCCAGCTCAGGGCATTCCCTGCTCCCTCTCACCGGGGTGAGCATCTGGATGCTCTCGGCGAAGTTGCCGATGAAGGCCATGATGGTCATTTTCTGCATGAGCCTCTCGATCTTGCTGAACTGCATCATGAACCTGTCCTCGTCCGACAGGTTCTCCAGGGGCTTCCTCTCCCTCTCGTAGAGCCTCAGCACCTTCACCTCGTTCTCCGTGGGCAGGAACCGCATCAGGCATTCCACGAAATCCACCGGCAGCGTCTTCAGGTCAAAGCTGGGGGAAAATGCCCAGGAATGGGTGTGGGGACAAACTGTGCCAAAGTGTCCCAGGCCAGGGATGTCCCTCGGCTCGGGAGCCAGGCTGGGAGAGCTGGGAATGCTCACCTGGAGAAGGGAAGGCTCCAGGGAGAGCTCAGAACCCCTTCCAAGGCCTGAAGGGGCTCCAGGAGAGCTGGAGAGGGACTGGGGACAAGGGAGGGAGGGACAGGACCCAGGGAATGGCTTCCCACTGCCAGAGGGCAGGGATGGATGGGATATTGGGAAGGAATTCCTGGCTGGGAGGGTGGGGAGGGGCTGGAACAGAATTCCCAGAGAAGCTGTGGCTGCCCCTGGATCCCTGGAAGTGTCCAAGGCCAGCTTGGAGCAGCCTGGGATAGTGGGAGGTGTCCCTGGATGAACTGGATGAGCTTTAAGGTCCTTCCCAACCCAAACCAGGCAGGGATTCAGCTCCACATGAAGAAAAGCAAAGAAGAAGCCGTGAAGCTCCTCCTGCCCTGCCTGTGGAGCTGGGAACAGGATCCAGGGATAATGGGAATGATGCTGCTTCCATTTCCAAACATGTGGCCATTCCCCCACCCCTCCAGGCTCACTTTTCCAGGGAAAAGAGGAGGAGAGCAGCAAATATTTGTATTTAATTGGCCCAGAGCCCCCTAAAGCCCAACTACTGAACCTGCCAGGACCTGGGGCAGGTTTGGGCCACTCCTGCCCAAAGGCAAAGCCTGTGCATCCCCATTTTGGAGACGTTCCTTAAGGGAGGAGTGGGAGACGTTTGCCATGGCCAGGATGAGTCTGCATGGATTTGGGATCAGCCCCAAGGAGCAGCCACACCCATCCCAGGAGCAGGGAAGGATCCATATCAGTTCCTGAGGCCTAATTCCATGCAAAATCTGCTCCAGCACCTGGACTAAACTCATCCTTCAGGGAGCAAACCAAAGGAGCTGCCTGTTCCTGTGTTCCCTCTGGATTTTGCTCATTGGAACAGGAAATATCCAGGAGCTGCCACGGCAAACGGGATGGGCTGCCATGAGCTGCTTTAATGCAGGAAGTGTTAATTTGTCAAACCTCAGCAGTGACTCAGCAATACAAAGCCGAGAGCTCTCTGAGTTCCAGGCAATCGGATTTCTGGGAATCCACAACCATTCCGTCCTTCCCCCGGAATTTTTTTCCAGCTGCCAAAGCATTTCCAACAACTGCCAACTCCAAACCATCCCACTTCCCAGCACTCCCAGTACAGCCTGGGCAGGATCCCCTCGCTGCCAGGGGCTGCACTCACATGTGGATGGCTTTGCAGATCTCGTCCGCCGTTTTCCCGGCTTTCCGCAGGGTGATGGCCAAGTTCTTGGCTCTGTTGGCATCCAGCAGCGTGACCTTGCTGGATCCTTTCTGAGGGATCTTCTGCTTGCTGGAGGTCAGATCCATGGCTGGGCCCTGCGCTTTCGTTTTGAATATTTCCTCAAATTCATCCACGTTGAGATCCTAAAAAAGAAAGGGAAGGATTTATCCCGCAGGGAACATTAAATCCTAACGCAGAACTGCAGGGAAGGCGTTGTGCTGGCTGAGACTGGGTCATGGAATCATGGAATGGTTTGGGTTGGAATCTTAAAGCTCATCCCAATTCCACGTCCTGCCATGGGGACACCTTCCACTATCCCAGGTTCTTCCGACCTGGCTTTGGAATCCAGAGAATTTCAGGGGCTGAGGGATGGAAGGAACACACTCCTGAGCTGGGATCAGGAAATCAGGCCAGATCCCAGCAATCCAGCCCCAAACAGCTCTGCACACGTTCAGAAATTCAGGAAAACGCTCATGTGAGCACTGGTTATCCCTGGGAGCATCGAGGACCTGGAATGAGCCCTTTCCCAAGGCCACTGCTGTGCTCTGTCCCTGTGGAGATCTTCCCACTCCCCACAGCTCCCTGACAGGAGGGGGCAGCTGGAGGGGTCGGGCTCTGCTCCCAGGGAACAGGGACAGGAGGAGAGGAAATGGAATCATGCTGCTCCAGCAGAGGTTTAGTTGGATATCGGGAAAATTCCTTCCTGGAAAGTGTGGCCAGGCACTGGAAGGGGCTGGAGCCCCCATCCCTGGAGGGATTTAACCCCCTGTGGATGTGGCACTGGGGGACACGGGGCAGTGCTGGGCCGAGGGTTGCACTGGGTGCTCTGAGAGGCTTTCCCAAGCCAAGCATTCCATGATTCCATGTTTTCCCGGGCAGCAGGGTGGGAGCAGGGGCACCTCGAGGATCCTCTCGTCGTCGATCTCATTGAAGACGGTGCCGTTGATCTGGTTGGGCTTCAGGGCCACCCAGTTGAACACGGGCATGCGGAACTTGGTCTTGATGGGCTTCTTGATCTTCACAGCTGTGGAAAGAACACGGAAAATTCCTGGAAAACTGGCTGGGAACACCACAGTGCAGCTCCCCCAGCTGGAATTCAGCCCTGGAGAAGAACTGGCTGGACCCAACTATCCCACTGGAATCCTGGAAAGGTGTTGCTGCCTCCAGAGGCTGCTGGAGAGGAGAATCCCAGCTCAGCAGGGACAGCACTGACCCCCAGGGCTCTGCAAACTTCCCAAAGGGAAATCTGGGATCTCTGGAGCACCACAAGCTGCCTGGGTTGATTTGAACTCCCAGGCTCTGTCCAAATCCCATGGAGAAGGGGGAATGTGGGTGAATTCAGCCCTGTCCTTCTGCTGGCAGGGCCCACCCTGAGCTGTGTCACAAACAGGTGACAAGGAGAGGAAAAAGCCCCATTCCCAAGGGGTTTGGGAAACGGGATTTGGGGAAACTGCAGTGGGGCACCTTCTCAGCAGGTCTGAGTTTCAAGGCCAAAGGGGCTGAGCTGCTGCAGAGCTGGGCTTTAACAGGGGCTTAAAACCAGGTTTTAATTCCTGTGCTGTGCAAATCCAGATAATCGGAGTCATCTGGGAACTTGGGAGTAATTTGGGAATTTAGACAGAGGAGCTGTGAAAATGAAACCTGGAAATGAGGCCTGATCGTTCCCAAACAGCAATGCTGGAGCACGGGAACAACCCTTCCCTATTCCTATTCCTGTTGTACTCTTATTCCCATTCTATTCCTATTTCTACTGTACTCCTACTCCATTCCTATTCCTATTCCCATTCCCATTCTATTCCTATTCCTATTTCTATTCCCATTCCCATTCTATTCCTATTCCCATTCCCATTGTATTCCTATTCCTACTCCATTCCTATTCCTATTTCTATTCCTATTCCCTTTCTGTTCCTATTCCCTTTCTGTTCCTAGTCCCTTTCTGTTCCTAGTCCTATTCCTATTCCCATTCTAGTCCTATTCCTATTCTATTCCTATTCCCATTCTGTTCCCATCCCTATTCCCATCCCTATCCCTATTCCATTCAATCCAGAAGCCACAGCAATAATTTCCATAATCCAGTTCCCATTTCTTTTCCCTAAAATGAAAACACAAATTCGTTCCTTGCTACAAAACCAATCAATTAAAGTCACCAATCAACCTCTGGCTCCTGAATTACTTCCCAAAAAATCAGTTTCTTGGCAAACATGGAACAGAAACCCTGCTCCTGCAGTGCTGGACACCACGTGGATAACAGGGAATACACAGAATATTCCACTGTTTATTTTGGGAATTGTATTTGTCCAGCCTGTGCTCGTCTACACTAAACAGCCCTCTGCTTAATTAATGGGGTCACTTAAAATAATTCCTACAATAAAAGAAGGAACAGCTTTGAACAGCCATGGAAAAAGGAATTTTCTACTTGTGCATACACTGGAATGGATAATTAACTGCTCCCGGGTTATCCCAGGACAGGGAAGGCAGGAATGCCTCGTGGGAAAGATAACGGAGCCCAGAATCCCTTCAGATTTCCCTTCCTTCTCCTCCCTTCCCGAGCTCTGAGTGCCCAAATCCCGAGGGTTGGCTCTGACCTCCCCCTGCCCATCCCCTGGAGCCCCCGGACACCCCCCAGGACACAGGGAATGCCAGGATAAGGAATACTTAGCAGGAAGGAACCTACAGAAGAGCTTGATGGGCCCATCTTAGCAGGAAGCAGAAGGAACAGAGAAAAAAGTGTTAGGAAAGGTCAGAAAAGCAGCATTTGTTATTTCCCGACTCCCCTCGGCCCCACGGGATTCCTGCCCTGGGAATGCTCCTTCCTGGGAGCCCCCAGATCCAGAAAAGGCCCCTCAGTCCCATTCCCTTGGAATTCCCACCTAAGAACGGGATCTGCAGCCCAGCAGCCCCCAGGCACCTCCACGGCCCCATCCCGAGGGATCAGCCCTCCCTGCTGCCTTCGGGGCTTGATTTCCCTACAAAACCCTGGGACCCTCTGGATCCGGGATGCTTTTTGTCTTCCAAGGAATCTTTACAGGCTGGGATACTTCATTAGATTTTTTGTCTTTAACAAAGCTCTCAATGAGAGTCTCTTGCTTTGGGCTCCTAACGAGCTCTGGAGATTTCTGGGGACAGCAGAGAGCCCTCACTCACTCCCTGAGACACCTGGCAGGTGGCAGTGACTAAACCACGGATAAGGACGGGCAGCAAACTGTTCTTCCTGCCAAAAAATTCCTGAA
The DNA here is from genome assembly GCA_013397115.1 of Edolisoma coerulescens. Lineage (NCBI taxonomy): Eukaryota > Metazoa > Chordata > Aves > Passeriformes > Campephagidae > Edolisoma > Edolisoma coerulescens. The sequence continues at coordinate 268,219 of VWZW01005334.1, read as the reverse complement.
TTTTGCCTTTTCTTCCCAAATTTCCACCAAAAAAAAATCCCAAATTTTGCACAGGTATTTCCTCTCAGAAGAAATCAAACCCATATTCTGTCCAAGCCAAAAATGGCCCTGTTTATAAAATACTTTTGGCCTGAGTTTGGTTCCAGTGGAGAACCCAACTCTTCCAGACCAAACCCAAACTGTTGGGTTGACAAATCCCCAAATCCCAACCTGGTTTGGGCTGGGAGGGACATCGAGGATGATCCAGCTCCCCTATCCCAGGCTGCTCCAAGCTGGCCTTGGGCCCTTCCAGGGATGGATGGGGCAGCCACAGCTTCCCCGAGCACCCTCAGAGAACCCCAAATACTCCTTTTTTCCCCACAAGCTCCCCATTCCAACCCCAGGGAGGCCCAATGGGATTTGTTTGGGGGCAGCACTGGGGGGCCCTGCCCTCCCCTGAGGGAGCTTTACCTGCGAGGCCGGAGTTGAAGACCACGGTGGGCGAGGCCGTGCCGGGCAGGGGGGGAGCCGAGGGCGGGGGTGGA
>VWZW01005334.1:245181-267644 GCA_013397115.1 Edolisoma coerulescens | reverse complement strand
GAGTTGGGCTCTGCTCCCAGGGAACAGGGACAGGAGGAGAGGGAACGGCCTCAGGCTGGCCCAGGGGAGGCTCAGGCTGGACATCAGCAGGAATTTCCCCGTGGAAAGGGTGCTCAGGCCTTGGGACTGCCCAGGGAGGTTTGGGGTGCCCATCCAGGTGCCCCCACAGCCGGGATCTCCCCCCTTCCTCACCTGCCTCTGGTGACCCTGGCAGGGCGGGCAGGGGGGGTGGGGGTGGGGGCAGTGGCACTGAGGGGACAGCTCCGGGGGTGGCACAGCTCCCTGGCACCGCCTCCGCTCCCGCCGGCACCATCCCAGAGCCCAGGGCCACGGGAAGGATGGAGATGTCCCCGTCCCCTTTCTTCTGGATCTTGATGGTTCCCTGCTTCTCCAGCTCGTGGATCTTCTTCTCCAGCGTGGATTGGCGCTGGATGGCTTCCTCCTTCTCCTTCACCATCTTCCTCAGGGTGTGAACCTGCGTGTTTGCATCCTTGTAGATCTCCTGGAATGACACAGACACGGGGAATGTGCACTCAGCATTCCAAGGCCAGGAGCAGAACAGCCTGATCCACAGAGGGGATTGCACTGCACGTGCCCAGGGCAGCCCCTCCGGAGGAATTCCGGATTCTCCCACCCTTTGGGACCTGCACAGGTCCAAAACTCCCACCTGGAATGCTCCAGGCGTGGGCAATGAGATGTGTCCACCTCACTCAGTGATTCCTGGCACATCCAAAGGGATTTATGTCCATCCTTGGAGTGCACACACAAATAATTCCTCCAGAAATCTGCCCCAGGTTCCAAACGGGGAAGCCAAGAGAATTCCCCTGCCCCAGATCCGTGACCTCCAGCCCCTGCATCCTGAATCCACTCACCCGGATCACGTCCAGTTCTTTGTTCCTTTGCATAAGTTGCTTTTCCAGTTCCACAATCTTGGCCATGGCTTCGTTCTCCGTGTCCTGGAGTTTTTCAGATAACTACCCAGCACAGGAGAAAGGGGTTAAAGAACTGCAAAGCCGGGGGTTTACCCATTAAAATAACAGGTCACTTCTTGGAGCAGCAGCATTTAACAAATTTTTTTATATTCCAGGAAATCCTGAAGCCTTTCCTTGGAAGGAGAACAGACTCCTGCTTGAGATGGGAGACATCAAGTTGGAATGGGCTTGGAGCAACGTGGGAGAGTGGAAGGTGGGGCCCTGCCCAGGGCAGGGGGTGGCACTGGATGGGTTTTAATGTCCCTTCCAACCCAAACCATTCCATGATTCCTACAACACCTCAGAGGGGCAAACACTGCACAGCAAGAACAGATTTATTCCAGGTGATGGAAATAAGGGGATGGTGGGAGAAGGAAATGCCTTTTCTGATTTTTAAAGCTTGGAAAACCACTTCTTCTTCTTCTTAAATATACTATTATTATACAATTTACTATTCTTATACAATTTTTATTATTATTATACAAAATATTATTGTTATTATTATTTTCCAAAAGCCAGGCCATGTCTTCCAGCCTGAAGGAACTGACACCAAGGTTTGGTACAGCAAACCCTCAGTATCTACACAAGAGGATTTTCCAGCCCCTTCCCTCCTGAGCTCCTGTTTAAGGCACAGCCAGGATGGTTTTTTCCTGTATTTTTCCCTCTGTTTTGGGCCTGCTCTGCTGAGGAGTTGGAATTTTCCATGGAAATCAGCTCTCCCAGCTCCCACACCTGTGCAGAGGGAAGCACAACCAGTGCCTGATGATCCCCCAGGACAGAGCCCCAGCAATCCCAAGGCTTTTTCCAAGGGAACCTCCCCCCAAATCCCGAATCCCGGTGGCCACTCACGTGGGAAAGGTTTTCTTCCAGTTCTTCCACCCTCTCCAGGGCTGCGTTCTTGGTCTCCGCGTCCTCCAGCAGAGCCCCCACGTCGAACACGTTGTCCAGGTAGGCCTGGATCTGCACCTGCAGCTTGTCACTCTCCGTGTGCTTCAGCTTCTGCACAGCCCGGGGCACCCAGGGGACACAGGGCACACAGGTGACACCGGGCACTGGGACAGGGGGAGCTCAGGGCACTTCCCCCACCCAGGGAAACCCTCTGGACACCAAACATCCCCAACTCAGTACAGCAGGGTCTCATCTCCTGTCGCTCCAGGGGATATCACAGCTTCCCTGCCCATGGAAGGGCTGGGACGAGAGCTTTAAGGTCCTTTCCAGCCCAAACCATTCCATGATTTCCTCTGTGTTTGCTGGGAAAGGCTCTGCCTGGTCCCCATGGACTCCCTAGAGCCACCCCCAGGCCCCAAACACACCCATGGCCAGTGCAGCCATGTCCAAACACATCCCACAGACCCCAAATCCCTCTCCTGGTGGATGCTGAGCAGGAATCAGCAGGGACAAGTCATTCCCGTGCCAACAGGAGCAGCGTTTCCATGGATGTGCCCCTGAGGACAGGGACAAAAATGCTGCATGGAGAGGTTGTGGCTGCCCCAGTCCTTGGAAGTGCCCAAGGCCAGGCTGGACAGGGCTTGGAGCAGCCTGGGACAGTGGGAGGTGTCCCTGCCATGGCAGGGGGGATTGAGGAGCTCTTTAAGGTCCCTTCCAACCCCAACCATTCTGGGATTCTATGGACAACAGAAAAGGGGAAACAAAAAAGCAGCTTCCTGCTGACAGGCAGACACCAGAGAGCTGCTGGCTGTCAGAGAATCCCAAAGGGGAGTTTTCCAGCCTGGAGAAGGAGGGAGAGCCGTGGCTGGAGCCGGGGGACGTGGCAGGGCGAGGATGGCTGCGGTTCATCCTCCCTTTGTTATCAGGCTCCCGATTTAGCTCCAGGCTGTAATTCCAGCTGGCTGCAGCCATCCCCTTCTGGCCACGGCCTCTCCGGCCATGGCACAGCCCAGAAGTTGTGGGGTGAGGGGGGGATTGGGAACGGGAGCAGCTCCAGACTCACATCCAGGTACTCGTCCAGGCCCAGCTTGGTGAACTCGTACTGGAGGTGCACTCGGAAGTTCATGTCCTCCACAGAGTGCACCACGATGTTGATGAACTGCATGCAGGCCACCTGCAAGGACACCACAGTGAGCCCAGGAATCCCTGGGAACAGCTGGAATGGGATCTCTGGGACCAGCACTGGAGCAGGAGCAGAATGGGAATGGGCTCTCCAAAGCCGGACACAGCCACATTTCCTTGTGGTTCCTCCAAGGGAAAACCACAAGCTGCTCTCCTGAACTGCTCTATTCCTAAACCAGTGCTGGATTTGGGCTCAGGGAACGTTTGTCTGCTGGGATAAAGGGGAATGAGATTCCAGGAATTAAGTCATGTCTGCAGGGTCACCTTCCCAGAGCGGGAACGCTCCCAGGCCGGAGCACCAGCACCAGGCCCTGAAACACCAATCCTGGCTTTAAACAGCTGGGAAAGGGAGATTAATCTGGGCCTGTAAAAGGGAGTTTAATCTGGACCTGGTTTTAAACAGGTGGGAAAGGGAGATTAATCCAGGCCTGTAAAAGTGGGATTAATCTGGGCCTGGTCTTAAACAGGTGGGAAAGGGAGATTAATCTGGGCCTGTAACAGTGAGATTAACCTGGGCCTGGAAGCCCCAGTTTAGGAAAGGGGACTTGCACAAAAGGAGCTTTGTTGGTTGTCCAAAGCACATTTCTCAAACTGAACAAGGACCAGATCCCAGGAATTGGCATCCACACACATCCTAACCCAGCCAGGGCAAGGCAAAGGCTCTCCAGGGTGTGGGATGTGGGGAAATCTCCTGTGGAGTGGCAGGAATTGGGGTACAAACCCCAAAATTTGTCCTTCCCTTGCCACGTCCTGCTGTGGCCAGGTACCCCCAGCCCTCTGAGGATCCCATCTGTCACCCCCAGAGCTGCTCCAGGACAGGGTTTCCCTCATCCTTGCTGGATTTCTCATGGATATAACCCCATCCTGTGAGCAACAGTGCAACAGCAGCTTCCCAACATCCACTGGGATACTTCCCAGATTTCTAGGAATTGAAGCAACCTGATTTTACCCTCAGGGAAAGCCTAAGGAGACTCCACATCTCCAGGTCATTTGGTGGGAAGAAGGAACTGGAGGCACTCCATGGATCACCAGTTTGGTACTGGAATTTGGCCAGTTCCCTGTGAACTGTTCCAGGGCCCAGAGGAAAAATTGATGGGATAAATCCAGGCCGGGGTGCCTGGAGTGAAAATGGAAGGATCACTGCAATTTCCTCCTTTTCTTTTTAAATCCAAGGAATTTGCCAGCCTGTCTCCCTCACACCACCTCCTTCTTAATCTGCTGTCCCTCAAGGCTGAGCCTGTCCTGGAAACATTCCTGGAGCACTCCCAAGCCTGCAGGAATCACCTCGCTGGTGCTTCAACATCTGATTTTTGGCAGAAAAAGGTCTTGTGCACAAATTCAGCACTAAATTGATACAAAGTGCAACAGAGGCCTCAGAATTCCAGTGCTGGGGTGGGAAATCCTGCTCAGAACAGACCCACATCGGATCCAAACACTGAGAGGGAGTGCAAGGGAGATTTTCCCTGATTAAAAGCAGGATTTCAGTTTCTCACAGCCCAGCACTGACCTTAAACCCCCAGATTTGGGAGATTTTTCCCACCAGCCCCATAACCAGCACCCCCCCAACACCCTCCCTGCTGCTACAGCCCTGCCTGTGAGAACAGGGCCAGGCCCAGGGAAGGAAAAGGATGGAAAAAGTGGGAGTTTGTGGAAAACAACACCCACCATGAAGTCAATGTTGTTGTCTTCATTTCGGAAGTGCTCCATGAGCTTCTCGAAGCGCTGCTTCTCCCCACACACCTGAAAATGAGCACCACACCTGGGGTCAACCCCAAAAAGAATTTCAAATACACTTTATCTGCTTGTTCAGGCCCTCTCCAGCCAGGTTTTCCTCTTGTTAAAATATCCCTCATCCCAAAATAATTCCATGTGGATGCCTGCAGTGTGAGGCTGAGCAGCCAGGTACAATTATTGCACATTTGTAATTAGAAAAGAACTCTTTTTATCTCTTTTTTCCTTAAAAATGGACTCTCAGCCACGAGTGGAAGGAGCAGAGTTGCACCAGGCTGGGCCACAGCTCGGAGCTGCCTTTTCCCTGTAATTAGGGAGAAACCCAAATGACAGGGAGGGGAAAAAAAGAGAAAATTATCCCTGGCTAAAGGAGGAGTGAGAATAAATCAGTGCAACAATCAGCTGGTCAGAATTCCAGAGCTGTGGGAAGGGGTTTTGGCAGGAAACAAAAGCAAGATCCAAGATAAAGCAGCTCCCAGGATATTGTTTCAACCTGAGTATTTCCAGTAGCTACTCTGGGAGGTTGGAATTCTCTCTGTCAGTCCTGCTTCCCCCAGCACACACACCCAGGGTGATCCACAGAAAACCCACAGAATGGGAAATAAGGTGGAAAGGACATTCCCATCCCTGGAATGTTCCAGGCCTGCTTGGAGCTACCTGGGATAGCAGGAGGTGTCCCTGGCCATGGCAAGGGGGGAATGGGATGAGCCTTAAGCTTCCTACTCCACTAAAACCCTTAAAACACACATGGAAATCTGGGATAGAGCAAAGCAGAGCTGGGACAGACCCATTCCTGGATGGAGGAGGACTTGGCATCTCCTGGTGAAGGTCACAAGGCTCTGCTTGGCAGGGATGGGATCTCTGGGACATGAGAAGGGTTTGGAGCTGCCCTTCAGGCTGTAAATCCTCACTCTAATCCCGGGCTTTTCTTCAGGAATAACCCTTGGGAAGCCTCCCTGCAGCACCAGGAATGCCTCGCTGGCAGATCAAACACCACACACACTGCTCAGGGTCAGGGCAGCTCCAAGGAAAACTGAGGGATCAAAGGCAGCAGCTGCCCGATGACCTCAGCTGAGGCTGATCCACGTCCTGCCCCAAGCAATCCCATGGAATCCTCTCCAGAGGCTCCCCAGGTGCACTGTCTTATATCCCACACCCTTCCTGCCCTAGGAAAGGGGCTTGGAGCAACCTGGGCTGGTAAATATGGGAAAAGAGGGAAACTTCAGGGAACATTCCAGGGAAGAGGCTGCAGAGAGAGGTTTTGAACTGCACACTCCTGGAAGTGTGCAGGCTGGAAGGGGCTTGGAGCACCCTGGGATAGTGGGAGTGTCCCTGTCCATGGAGGGGTGGAATGGGATGGGCTTTAAGGTCCCTTCCCACCCAAACCACTCCAGGATTCCATGGTCTCTCTTGCACCCACCTCAGAAAACATGGAGCAGATTTAAACAAAATCATGGATTGTGGAAACCAACGGAACAATGGAGCTCCATTCCCTCAGCAGCAAAGCCAGGATTCCTGGGAAACCTGGTGCAAACCATTCCCCATGGCTGAGAAAAGCTGCCATGAACAACCAGGAGCAACCCAATGAGAGCAGGGCCAATCCCGGGATCAGCAATCCTGGGATCCAGCACCTGAGGGAGGGGAAAAGCAACATCCACCTGGGGCTGCTCAGGGAAATTCCCACTGCCCTCAGATGAGGCAGGGCTGGAACTCGGGAGTTCCAGGAGACAGCAAAGGGCCTTCCATGGAATGCTGTAATTTATCCTGGAAGATTAAAGAGAGAGGGAAACAGGAGATGAAGCCTCCAGCCTGAAGCTTGGCCCGGATCCAAGGGGAATGCTGGGATCCAATCCCACCACAGCAAACCAGATGTTGCCCCTTCACTGGGATACATTTCCAAGGGCTGCCATTGGGAAGCAGGGCTGGGATGAGGGGAGGCAGAGCTTTCCTCTAGGAGCATTACTGTGGGGTAGAACCAGGCTTAAAGAGCTGGAAAAACCCTGGCTCTACTTAGGCTGGGAATAAAACCTTTGGAGGTTGCGCTAAGCCCACACCACTCCAGAAAACAAAGTGTTTTTATGGAAAACCACCCACGGAGGGGCCTTCTCCGGGTGCTAACGAAGGAAATCCACCCTGGATCGACTCCAAACTGCAACACAAGCCCATGGGGAAGCAGGAGGATCTGTCAGGAGGAGTTTGGAGAGGATTGGATCCATATCCATCTGGCAGTGGACACGCAATTCCCAGCCAGACCTCCCAGGAGCAAAGCTCAACCCTCGCGTTGGTCCCGCTCTGCTGGCTGGCTGGATGCTCCAGAATCATTCCCAGAATGGTTTGGATTGGGAGGGACTTCAAAAATCCTCCAATTCCACACATTCCTCTATCCCAGGTTGCTCCAAGCATCCCTGCAAGTGTCCAAGGCCAGACTGGATGGGGCTTGGAGCAATCTGGGATAGTGGAAGGTATCCCTGCGATGGCAGGGGTGGAATAAAAGGGATTTAAGGTCCCTTCCCACCCAAACCAGTCCAAGATTCTGTGATTCCATGAAATCAATGGGAGTGATGTTAAAACAGAGGGAATCCCGATGTGCTGGATCCTGCTCCTCTCCCATCCTTGGTTCCAACACCACCTCTGCCCTCCCCAGAGAAGTTCAGGCCCTGGAACAACCACCAGACAATGACCTTCCCAAAAGTTGTCTGGATGAGCTGAATTCCAATTTATTTTTCTGGCATTTCTTTTTGCCTTGGAGCAAAACACATTGGATTCTTCAAAGTTACGGATCACCTTCAGGAAAGCTCCTCAGTCCTGGGTTTATTTCCAAAGCTCCTCAATCCGGGGTTTAATTCCAAATTCCAAGTGATTTCCCACCCAGAGATGCCACGAGCACACCCTCCCCTCCCAAATCCAATTATTCTGGAATATTTTGTATAAAACACCACAAGAGCTTTGCTGGATGAGAGCCAGTGTTGGGAAGTGTTCCCTGCACAGAGCCAGGATTATTTCCAGCTCTTTGTCCCACTCAGATCCCAGTTTGGATCCCACCGTGCTCTCGGAGTGTTGGGATTTCCATGGAGCACCAGCTCCCAGCATCTGTGACCCCTGGAGCATCCCAAAGCTGTCCCACAGCTCCCTCTGCTTTCCTGTCCTCCCCTGGAATTCTGCTCGTCCTGCTACACCAACCTCAGGCAGCTCGGATAAAACCACAGAGCTGCTTCTCCCAAATCCATGGAAACCAGGACAAAGGGCTGGGAATGCTGCTCAGGGAGCTCACTGGCTGTGATATCCCATTCCAGCCTGCGGTGGGAAGTGCTGGGAATAAGAGGTGCTGGAATTGTTGGAATTACAGCTCTTTAACTTAAACATGAAAACGACGGGATGGACACCACGGTGCTCCAAGGAAAACCTGCAGCTTATGGAAAACCCTTCCTGGAGGGAATTGAGCTGGATGAGGAGGCTCCAACCAATCCTAAGAGAAGTAAGGGCCACCCAAATCTGACAAAGCAGCTCCACGAACCTCCTTGAAGTTATCAAACGCAGACAAAATGATTTCGTGGCCCCCTCGGACGAGGCAAACGGCCGCCAGGAGCTCCAGCACCAGGGCCTTTGTCCTGTGGGGAAAACAAAGGGAGACACTCAGGGACAGCACCTGATCCGTCTGCTCCCCGCCGGAGGGAGAATGTGGGAGCTGCAGCCTCATCCCGAGTGTTTTTAACCCCTCGGAACGAAAATCCCTGCAAGGTGCACAGTGCTGATCCGGGGGATTTCGCCTCTCCCGGGATCGTGCAGTCTTCCCCCCGTTTTAAAGCTTCTCAAACCATGCAGGGATTGAAATCCCGAGTTGGAAATTCAAGCAAGGTGCTGGCAGAGCTCTGGCAAAGGCAGGGCAGTGTTTGAGAGCTGCTGCTCCCAGGGAATTCCCTGCACGCACCTGGAGGAGCAGCTTTGCACCCCCCCACCACATTCCTTGGAGCCCAGTTTTTAATGGAAGCGCTTCTAATTCCAATCTGCAGTTTTCCTGACACAAATCTGAATTATTCTCCATGATAATCTGTATTTATAGCTACCCCCACACACACAATTCACTGCAGGAACACAGGATGTTGGAGCATGTCCTTCTCCTTAAAAATCAGGAATCAGAGCTGATTTTCAGCAGTGAAAACAGAGAGAAAACGAGATCACTGAGGGAAAAACATGCAGCAAACTCGGTGTAACCCTCATGGAAATAATCCACAGTGTCTCCTTCCAGGATTCCTGGAAAACAAAAGACTTTCTGGGCAGCTGAGCTCTGAGCAGAGGCAAACCATGCACACACAGAAAAAATTAGTCCCATGCTCAAGCAGCGACTCAAACCAGATGTTACACAACAAGAAATACCTTGTGGCTCTCAAAGGGTCAAGGTTATCTTTGGAAACCAGAAAAAATGGTCACTTCCCTAGGAAATTTTAAATGGAATGTTCAATTCGGCCTCCTCAAGGGTTTGTCTGTTTTTTCCTGCCACAAAAACTTCCAAGGTGTTCTGAGGATCAAAGAGCTCTCGTGGGGATTTGCTGCAATGTTCCCTCCGAGGAGGATGGATGTGTGTGGGATGGGGCATGGAGACCTCTGGGATTGGAGTCTCCAGTGCTGCCCACACCCCTGGGATGAGCACAGGGAAAGGGCAGCTCCAGCTGTGCCTGTGGGATGTGTTTGGGAATAACCCGAGGAGATGGAGTCCCTGCAGTCTCCTCCTCCTCCTCCCCCCTGCCCACTCAGCTCCGCAGTGGGAATGGGATCAGCTTCCCAATCCCCGGGATGGGCTCGGCTCTGCTGGATTCCCTGGAGCTGCTGCTTCCCCATGGCACATCCAACCCTGAGCCCCCAAAGCTCAGGGATCCCAACAGCCCCCGTGGGCTAAACCAAACACAGCTTGGGGTTTGAGCAGCACTAATGTTAAGTTTGGTCCTCAGATTATTTCAGTCACATTTTAATTGAAGTAACCCACTTCTTCCAACAGTGAAAATTTGGGTTCTCCCCTGATTTCCAGGCACTGGAAAATGATAAAAATGATAAAAAATTATTTTAAAAAAATGATAAAAACAATGAACTTCCCATTTCTCCTTGGCCTGCTGACTTGGGGCTGAATAAAAGAAAGGAAGGAAGAACCTGCTTCCCTCAGGACAAGATTCCTGCTCCCGTGGCCAGCCCCAGCCCAGGCTGTGCAAACACACCCCCAGTGCTGGGTATCACCTCATCCCCCTGCTCCCCCTTTCCTTGGAAACATCTCTGTGTCAGGTTTGGATTTGTCAGACCTGCCAAGGTTCAGAACTCCAGGCTCTGCTGGAGGCAGGATCACAGGGATGTGTGGGAGAGGATGGACAGGGAATCACCAGCACTTCCACTGAGGAATTACAACATCACGGCCGTGGCTGCAACCTGACCCGGAACAGGGATGAAACCCTCTGCCAGAGAAATTCCAAGCTCAGGATCTTGGATAACCTTTCATAAAGAAGATTTTCCCTCTCTTCAGGAAAATCCCACCTTAAGCTGCTCATTGCCAGTGGGGTTTCCTTGCACTGCAGCAGAGCTGGAGGGCTCCAGCAGCCAAATTCCAGCTGAATCCCAAAATCCCAGAATGGTTCAGGTGGGAAGGAGCTTAAAGATGACCCGTGGGCAGGGACACCTCCCACTAACCCAGGCTGCTCCAACCTGGCCTTGGGCACTGCCAGGGATCCAGGGGCAGCCACAGCTTCTCTGGGCACCCTGTGCCAGGGCCTCCCCACCCTCCCAGCCAGGAATTCCTTCCCAATATCCCACCTAATCCACGCTCCTTCAGTCTGAAGCCGTTACTGAAGCTGGAGAATCAGCAGCTTCTGGAAAAACTGGAATTAGACACCCACTGCTCATTTATCTGCACCACTGCACAGATTCCATCTGAGCCAGAGCAAAGGCTGATTTTTCCTACAAATCCCCCTCTGGAATCCCTTTCCAAGCCCCCTTTACTCACCTGCTCGTTAAGCCCTAAAGCCAGAGGAGCCTACCTGGGGTTCTTGTTGTTCAGACTCAGAGCGATCTCATTGACGGCGTGAGGGTGGGACATGACCATGTTGAACCCATACTGGGAAGAGAAGGGAGAATCCTGCTCAGTCTGACTCCAAAGGAAAGCTCCTAAATCCAAGCAATCCCACCTCTCCCACCAGCTCCCGTGGCAGCTTCTCCCGGTGCTTTAAGCCAAACAAAACCTCGTGGAATTTACCACCAGAATATTCCATTCTCCCGCCATACATCACAACTTCCAACTGGGTATTCCATGATTTTACAAAATTCCCGGCCACTGGCAGTGTTGGAAGTGCTGGGTTTGGCCATGGCAGCAACACAAAGGGTCCAAGAGCTGCTCCTACACCACTCCCAACCCTCTGCTCATTCCTTCCTCCCTCCAATCCCTATTTCACGGTCCATCATTTCTTGTTTTAATTGGAATTTGCAGCTCAGCTGCCAAACCCGACTCTCCTGCAGTCCCTGCACGGGCACTGCTGCCTTTGCTTTCCCCAAACCAAACAGAATTCCTTTGGAATCTGCTCCGTTGGTTATTGGATTGTTCCTTGCATCCTTCCCAGAGCTCCCACAAACCCCTCCCAACTCCCAATCAAGGTGTTCCCCACAGCTTTTCCTGGGTTTGGCAAAAAATCCCAAATTCCTGACGCTCCCAGGGCATGCTGCATGATCCCAGCATCCCACTGGAGAGGGAAAAAACTTGGGAATGTAAGATGAGCTCGGCCCAGTGGGTTATTTCCAGTTATCCCAAGTAAGTACATGCAAGGGAAAAACTTGGATTTTCCATCTTCTGAAAAATCTCCTATTGTGGAGTGTTAGCACTAAACTCCAGACTAATTATACCCTAATTAGCTGCATGGCTAATGAGCAGGAGCTGGCCCAACATTCCCAGGCTCTTATTGCCCTTCCCATCTGCCCTAAATCCCTAAATAACAGGACCGTGTCCCACTCCTTCCCGTTTTACGAGAATTTCACTATTTCTATCCATTTCACCTTAAAAATCCCCGCTTTTACCTTCCCTCCCCCCTTCCCAAGAGCCCAAGAATTCCCTGCTCCCGAAGGGAATTACCTGGTAGTTCATGATGGCCCGTAAGCACATGATGCACACATGGACATCATCCTTCTTACTCACTAATCGGGAATTTTTCAGGGTTCTCCGGCTTGGCAAGGTGTTGTACCTGCAAAAAAACCCCGTTTCCCATCAATCCCAGGGTGGTTTCTAGGGAGTGGAAAGAAAGGAAGAGGAATATCCCTCCGCTGGGTGAGAATGCAGGAGTTTTCCAGAGGACAGGCAGAAAATATCCGTGGAAATAAAGGAGGGAAAGGTCCTGGGGTGTTTAACTGGGAAGGATAAAAATCCAATGTTTGGCTCCAGCAGGAGCTGCAGCTCAGCCCTTCCTGCCAGCACAGGGGGCAGGGAATAGTCCTAAAAAAAACAGGGATAGGGAATGCCACACTGGTTTGTTGTGATTCCCTGGCTCATCCCTGAAAATTCCCTGTTTAAATCCATGATAAAAGCAGGAACAGGGAATGCCACACTGGTTTACTGTGACTTCCTGGCTCATCCCTGCAAATTCCCTCTGTTTAAATCCACAAAAAAGGCAAGGACAGGGAATACCACACCAGTTTATTGAGATTCTCTGGCTCATCCTTGAAAATTCCCTCTGTTTAAATCCACACTAAAAGCAAGAACAGGGAATACCATATGAGTTTATTGTGATTTCCTGGTTCATCCTTGAAAATTCCCTGTTTAAATCCATGATAAACGCAGGAACAGGGGATGCCACACTGGTTTCTGTGACTTCCTTGCTCATCCCTGGATATTCCCTCTTTAAATGCACCATCCAAGAGGAATGGGGGTCCCACACCAGGGCTGGGTGCTCCCTGTGCCCACCCTGCCCACGGAGATCCCACAGTTCCCAGCTTTCCACAATCCCTCCCCTGGGCTTTCCCTTCCCAGCCGTGCCGAGATGAAAGAATCCCCAAATTCAAAGCAGGATTCAGTCAAAGGAGGGGTTTTTTTCCATCCATAAATATGAATGAATCCACGAGCTCAGGGCACTGCAGGATTTCGGGAAGCGTGACCCACTCTGGGATCAGCACGGAGGGGCTGGAGCACCAGAGCTGAATTTTGGGAGCAGCACAGCAGGAGGCTGCTGGCCCCAAGCTCTGCACCTGCACCCGGATATTTGGGGTGCTCCTGGTGGGAATGGGGGTGCCAGGGCTGTGCCACATCCCTCCTGCTCCCCTTGGATCAGCTCTGTGCCCACAGCGAGCCCGGGGCTCCTTCCTGTCCCAAATGTCCCTTCCCCAGGCACAAGAGGAGCAGAGCGACCTCAAACTGGGAATCTGAACTGGGAAGTGTGGAAGCCCCTCCAGTGCTGCCTGGACCACGTCCCACCACCCCAGACCTGCCAATTCCACACTTTCATTCCACCAAATATGAAAAACACAGCAAAAAAGAGGATTTCCAAGCTGGTTTTAGTCCCACAGAGATGGCTCCTCTCTGCTTTATCTCCGATTTCAGTTCCAAGGGGCTGCAGAATTCCTTTCCCTACATTTTAATTCCCATTAAGGAGATCTTTATCGCGCCACTGTTGGAACAAAAATAATCCCTCACTGCCCGGAGAACCACATCCCTAAATTTCAGAACTGAAGCATCCACCAGTTCTGTTTGCTCTGAAAAATGGGGGAAAGTCTCCTTAAACAATAAAAATGACCCTAAATCCACATTTTGGGATTTCCAGGTGCTTGGAGAAATAGAACTGGGGAGCAAGGATACTCCAGCCTGTTCAGTACTGGGGCTGATCTGCCTGGAAGTTCAGCTTGGATCCAACCACCTGGATGGAGCCTTCCCAAGCCAAGATGATCCATCCCAAACCTCTCCCTACCTGGGTGGCTTTCCAGGCCAAACTGGGAGAGCTGGGAATGTTCGTCTGGGGAAGGGCAGGATCCAGGGAGAGCTCAGAGCCCCTTGCAGGGCCTAAAGGGAGAGCTGGAGAGGGACTGGGGACAAGGGATGGAGGGACAGGACACAGGGAATGGCTTCCCACTGCCAGAGGGCAGGGATGGATTTGGGATATTGGGCTCACAGGGGTCACTGGTGCCACCCCCCTGCCCAGCAGGGCCATCCCAGAGCACAGGAGTGTGTCCAGATGGGTCTGGAATATCCCCAGGGAGGGAGACTCCACTCTGGGATCTGTTCAGGGCTAGGGAAGTTCTGCCTCCTGTCCAGGTGGAATTTCCCGGGATCAGTTCCTGCCCCTTCCTCCTGTCCCCCTGCTTGGCACCACCCAGCTCCCTCCTCTGGGCACACTCCCAGAGCTTCCCCCGGTGCCAGGGGACAATCCAGGTGAGACCTGGCCATGGAAACTGCCCTGGAGAGCTCCTGTGCTGAGACAACCCCTGCACGCAGCAGGAATTCTGCCCTGGATTCCCACCCCATCCCCTCAGCAGACACCATTCCTTCCCACAGCCACCAGAACCAGGATTTTTGTGCAGGAACTCCTGAACAACGCCTCAGCCCCTGGAATTCCAGCTCAGGATGCTTTTCCCTGTGTCTGCAGCCATTCCAAGGCTCTCTGGTGTTTCTGTTCCCTCCCCCGTGGTGGGGCAGGCCGGTGGCAGCTCCGACACCTCCCTTTGGGAGCCAGGGAAGGGTGGATGAGCTTCTCCTGCTTTTCCTTCATTCCTGCTTCCCAAAAACTTGGCCCAGCAGCTGGAGGGCTCGTTGGGTTTGATTTCCTGCCTGCTGCAGGTCCCAGATGATGTCAGCCCGGGATATTTATCCTGCTAATTCAAGGCAGATGGTTCCTCTTTCATTTCCCCGGCCCCTCCTCGCAAGGGGAACTACAAACCCCTTCCCCTGCAGAAGAGCAGGAACTGAAAAGCTGAGCCTGGGGAAGCTCCTGCAGAGGGGAGGGAGTGGGTTCCTCCTGCCCGTCCCAAAGGGGGTGGCACACGTGGGGAGGGAGCTCATCCCGAGTTTTGGGATGAGGAGGATGAGGGGAAGAGCAGGATTTCAACAGCTCTGTGGGGAAACCAACAACCAGCAAAGCCAAGGCCGGTCCTGGGCTGGGATACAGAGTTTGGGGGTTTTTTCTCACCCAGATCTGACAGAAAAACGTTTCTGTGCAAGAATAATTCCATCATTTTTTATATTTTAGGGCTATGGAGGTGTTCTGAGGGCTGGAGCCCCTCTGCTGTGAGGAAAGACTGGGAATGTTCACCTGGAGAGGAGAAGGCTCCAGGGAGAGCTCAGAGCCCCTGCCAGGGCCTGAAGGGGCTCCAGGAGAGCTGGAGAGGGACTGGGGACAAGGGCTGGAGGGACAGGACCCAGGGAATGGCTTCCCACTGCCAGAGGGCAGGGCTGGATGGGATATTGGGAAGGAATTCCTGGCTGGGAGGGTGGGGAGGTTTCCCAGAGAAGCTGTGGCTGCCCCTGGATCCCTGGAAGTGTCCAAGGCCAGGCTGGACAGGGCTTGGAGCAGCCTGGGATAGTGGAAGGAAGGTTGGAATTAGATCCCAAACCCTTCTGGAATTCCATGCCGTGCCCAGTCCTGTGGTGCAGACTTTGAATGCTCCAATTTAACACAAATTCCAGCTGATTTCTCCCATCATTTTAACCTTTTGATCTGCTAAAAAAGCCTCCTGCTCTCCTCTGGCTCCCAGGAGAGCAGCCCAGGGTGGCTGTCACAGAGAGGAGAAGCTGAAATTCATCAGGGCTGGGTGGGTTTGGGGTTCCATCCCTGCAATTTTGCTGGTGCTGGCTTGGAACTGTGGGGTTTGTGTCAACTGACTCCAAAAAATTCCTTCAGGAAGGAAAGTTTTGGCTCATCCCAGCAGTTTGGGGTTTCCGTGATCTCCTGGAGCTGCTCACAGAGATGTTCTGTTAAATTAGAAGTGTCTGACAAAAATGAGGCCTTTCCCGGGGCCCCTGAGCAGTGAAAGTGTCACTGGCAAAGCCCAAACTCAGCGACTGCAGCTCCCAAAAACCGTGTCAGGTTCCAGCCCAAGTACTGAAAGCACTCAAAGCCCATGTATGGATTTGCCTGGATCCTTCTCTCCTCACGGACTCGACACATTCTGGAGGAAGAACTGAAGTTTCTCACTTCAATCCACAGGAAAACTCCAGTATTTTCTCAGAAGAAAGGGAATTTCTAATGGGCTGGGACACGGCAAAGCCTGCATTAATATTTATCTGACAGCAGAGCCTGCCTCTCAGTAAAGCTCCTTCTCCCAAAAAAGCAGCACTGAAATCCCCAAAGGTTCTTCCCCCTTTTTCATCCTCCTGCCCTCGTTTTGGGGTCGGTTTCCCAAATCCCTGTGCCTCCTCTTGAGGGAAAAAAAAACCCCTCTCAGTTGCCAAGGAAACGCAGGGAGCAGGGAATTGGCAGGTTCAGCGCTGCTAAAAGGAGCTGCAGGAGGCAGCTGGAGCTGGAATCAGAGAGGGAGGGATGGTCCTGGAGGATGGACAGAGCTCTGCCCAGCTCCTGAATTCTCCATTATCCCCATGGTGAGGTTTTCTCAGCCTTCTCCCTTTTCCTCCACGAGGGAAGAGCCGATCTTTCAGCTTGGGTGGGGTTTGGAGCAACCTGGGAGAGTGGGAGGTGTCCCTGCCCATGGAATGGGACGAGTTGAAACCTTTCCAACCCAAACCAGGCTGGGATTCTGGGATTTCTTTCTCCCACTGCATGGTCTCCACCACTCCAGGCATTTCCACACATCCCAAAAACCTCATTTACCACCTGGAGATGGGGAAGAACCTCCTGGTTTTTCCCAAAAAAAAACCCCCCTGCACCCCCTCCTCAGGTGAGCACCTGCCTTGTTCTGAGGAGGAGATTCTCCTCCAGTTCACCAATATTTGCTAATTATAAAAATGGTACTTAAAACAATTAAAATTATAAAAAAAAAACCCCTCCCTTCTTAAAAATCGCTCACCTACCTTCAGCTTTTACTTTTTTTAATATGGATAGTCCCCAGCTACTGAAAAAATACACTTTTAAAAAGGCACCTTTAAAAAAAGACACATTTTTAAAAATGCCTACTTTTAAAAATACACCTTTTTTAAAAAATACACATTTTAAAAAATACCCATTTAAAAGAAACATTAAAAATACACATTTTAAAACTCAGATTTAAGAAGAAAAATCCCAAATCCAGATAAGCTGCCCCAGGACTGAGATGGCTCTGGAGGAAGGGGGAAGTTGTGGCTGGAAAACTCTGTCAGGTCCCATTTCCGTGGCAGTTTTGGGGATGAGCAAAGTCTCTATTTCTAACAAAAAGAGGAAACAAGATGGACAAGGACTACGAGCTCTAAGTTGAGGTACAAACCACAGCTATTTGCACCCTGAGAAGGAGAACTCGGCTCCTGCTTCCGAGCCGAGCACGCTTCCCTCTCTCCGCGAAAATCCCGCTCTACGGAAGCCAACTACGCTCGGAATTATAATGTGATAACCACACGGGCTGGAGCCTGCAGCCCTTCTCCTGGGGCCGGGGCTGTCCCAGCCCGTGTGGCCACCAGATTATCCGTGGCATGGGAGCAGTGCTGGCCCCGGGGCTCCATGCCCTGCAGGGGACACCTTCCACTTGGACTTACGGGATTTTCCGGGCGGAAGCCTCATCGGCAGAGCGCAAAGGGAAGCTGCTCCAGAGGCAGTTGGCTGCCAAGCAGCTCTGGCAGCGTTTGAGCTCAAGGTGGTCGGGCAGAGAAACCAATCTGAGGGTGTGTGAGAGCCTTTCCAACCCAAGGGAAGGATGGGAGAGGCGGGAAGGGCGGGAGAAGGGGGAAAGAGCGTTTGAGCGGGAAAAGGGGACGGAGGAGACGGTGGCACGGAGAGTCAGACAGGAAAGGAATAAAGGGAGATGTGAGAAGGGGAAAAGGGTGGAAGGAAATGAAAAGAAACAATGTAAGAGACATGTAAGGTATTCCTGGCTCAGGCATTCCTAATCCCAAGCACTCCTCCCGAGGAAACAGCGGAAGCGGCACCTCCTGCCAGCTCGGGCTCTGCCACCTCTGGCAGAGCAATTCAGGAGCAAAGAACACCAAAACCACTCAAAAAACCCCTAAATCAACTGGCCAGGTGATCCTGCTGCACTCCACAGCTGGATTTCTTCCCCAGAGCTCTCCTCCTCTCCAGTGCCTGAGGGCTGGGAACGAAATCTTCCACGTACAAGGTTTGGAGCCACTCACCATCAGCCCAGGGCCAAGGTCACTGCCTGGCAAACCAAACCACCTCTGCTGGAAGGGAAAGCTGCAAGTGAGGCCTGGCTGGCTCCATTTTTGGACACTTCTGGGCTCACAGGATTCTGGAGCAAAACTCCATAAAAGCCAAAAAAATCCCAAAGGATCCAGCAATCCCCTGGAGCTGCAGCCCTGGTAACAGTACTGGGATCTGAGGGTGGTGGATGGGGTGGGACATCCAAGGAAGGTAAGAGGCGACTGTCAATCAATCCTGGGAACTGATCCTGC
This sequence comes from Edolisoma coerulescens, assembly GCA_013397115.1. Classification (NCBI taxonomy): domain Eukaryota; kingdom Metazoa; phylum Chordata; class Aves; order Passeriformes; family Campephagidae; genus Edolisoma; species Edolisoma coerulescens. The sequence goes on along the minus strand of VWZW01005334.1, from coordinate 249,371 downwards.
CTTTTCCATAAATAAAACTAAAAAAAGAAGGAATATTGGGAAAGAGAGACTTGGTAGTAAAGCGTGGAATGGTGAGAGTGACAGCAGGTCTGGGGGAGGGAAGGGGCCTTTCCAAAGAATCCAATATCCTGTTCATGGCAGCACGGAAGGAATGTGCTGCTGGAAGAGACGGGACACGGGAGGGGAGCCCTGGGCTGGCTGGGCCCATGGAAATGCTGAGCTGCATTTTGGAGATGAGGAAGGGCTTCCTCCGCACAAGGAATCGCATCCTTGGCTCATCCTGCCCTCGGAAGTGACTCCTGCCCCTTCCACCTCAAACCACCAATTCCTTATGTGCCACATATCTCCTGGGAAAAGAGGGAAGGTGAGGGATATCCTAATGGGAAAAGCTGTCCCACGGTGCAGACCCCGAGGACGCCGTACCGGAGCGTGGAGTGCCTGCCGGAGCGGGAGATGCTGTTCCCAACGGGAGAGGGCAAATTGCTGCCCCTGTGCAGGTCCTCGATGGATCGGCTCCAGGGCTTGGACTTGTCCATGGAGCTCTCCACGCTGTTCTCCAGGCTTTCAAAGTCAAATCTGCAAGGAAAGAGAAATTCCAAGGCGGGGTTAGGCGGGAGAGACGCGCGCGGAGTTCTCCTTCCCGCTGCAGGTTTTGGTGGGATCATGGAATCATCGGGCAGAGCCGAATGGGACCAAAGCAAAGGAAAAGCTCTCCAGGATCATCAAGTTCAACTGTTCCCTCAGCACTGGGAAAGTCCCTTCCCACCCAAACCAGTCTGGAATTCTGTGATTTCAACAGGTGGGATAATGATGGAAAAGGGGAGTTAAGGACAAGGTGGTGCTGTTGGGACATGGAAAAGTCCAGGGAAACAGGATGAGCTTCACATGGGGAAGGAAATCCCAGAACCAAAGGCTCACTAGGATTGGAAAAGCCCTCCAAGACCATGGAGTCCAACCATCCCCAGCCCTGCCAAGGCCACCACTGCCCCATGTCCCCAAGTGCCACATCCGCAGGGCTTTGAATCCCTCAGGGACACATCCAAATAAGATCAAGCAGCTCCTTCAACATAAAATAAACCCAACACTGGCTGCTTGCTGATGAATATCCCTGCCTGGAAGGAAAGAGTGGGAATTCGGGGAGCTCTCTCCAGTGAATCCCCATAAATCAGCTGTGCAAGCACCGCTTCGGTTTGCCCCATCCCAGTTCGGCCCCACAAACCTCCCAGCACACTCAGCTATCACCACACTCATCCCAGATTCCCTGATTTCTGACTCCTTGCCCGTTGTTCTGCTCTTCCAAGCAGGAATGGCTTGTTCCCCTTCCAGCTCCCGAGGTTATTACTCATGTTCCCCATGTGAGAGGGGAAAAACGCAGTGAGTCCCTCGCGTCCGTGTGTACAAATTTAGGCAGGGAGGCTCTGTACAAACACTGCTTTTTGCTGTGCACCGTTTTTTCCAGCGGGTAACATTTTAAACCATAGGATTTTCCCTCATAAATTTTCCTGCAACCCCACCACAAATCTCTTTTCTGGGCAGTGCCAGATGTAAATCTGATGGCGGCCTTGCTAAAAATAAATGATCAGCTCTGCCCAGCTTGAGTTTCTACTCCAGAATTATCTTTAACCTCAGGCTTCTTTGTCATTTTTATATATAAAAAAAATCTGCTACGATATCCTGAATGAATGTGGATTAATTCCCCACCCCTGGAATTGTCCACAGCCAAGTTGGATGGGGTTTAGAGCAACCTGGAATAGTGGAAGGCATGGGCTTTAAGGTCCCTCCCAACCCAAGCCAGTCTGGGATGTATCCATGACCATAAAACCCAGTCTCAGCTGAAGATCTCCACTGAAAGCTGATTTTCCCCCACTGCATTTTCAGAGCCCATGTCATGATTTACGACCCAAACAGCTAAACCTGATCCCAACTTCCCAGATGGCAGAAAAACCTCAGTTTCCAGTCTTCCCAACTTCCAAAATGCCCCTGGAATTGCTCCTGAATGGTGCTGCTGCCCAGGACCCCAGCCCTGCCTGCCAGGAGCCTCGGGAACAGCGCCTGGAGGGTGGGAATCCCTCTGGGCACAGCGGGAATCCAAAGCCTTGGGCTCAGGCACCAATTCCAAACCTATTTTCAAGGAATCCTGCATCTTTCCACACATTTGTGGGATGGGTTTTCCACCCTTAAGATGCTCAGAGACCGAAGATAAGGAATATGAAGAGAGGTGAATAATCTCGAGGTTTAAATTCAGCCCTTTTTTTTGTCTGCTGTGATGAAATAATTCCAGACTCACTTCAAGATTCCCTCTGCTCTCAGGCCCACAGAATCATGGAATTACTGAGGCTGGAAAAGACCAGAACCACCAAACACTTCCATGCCCACCAAACCACGTGCCTAAATTCCACATCTGCTCCTTTCTGAACAATTCCAGGGATTGTGACTCCACCACTGCCTCCTCAATGCTTCACCCCTTTTGAATGAAGGAATATTCCCAAATATCCATGTATTTCCTGGCAGGAAATCCTGGGAATGTCTCACTTACGTGACTGCATACTGGGCAAAGGACAGGTATTCCACCAGGACATCCAGGCCTTTGTTCTCTTCATTCAGGAACTCCCTGACCCATCTGTGAGAGAAGCACCAGACATCAGAGCCTTGGAATTCCCTGGAATTCTCAGAAAAACCAGAGACAGAGCCACTGCAGCACTTTGGGTCTCACTCAGGGCAAAAAAAAAAAGGCTTTTTGAAAATGATTTAGAGGACTTTAAAGATTCCTTTAGATGCCTTTCCAAACACACTGAAATGAGGGGTTTTTGCAGCGCTGTGAAGGTCAATTCCTCACCCAGGGGCCTGGCTCAGGTTTTACCTCATCCTGATCTCCAGCAGGCTGTGAAAGCAGGAAAGAATCTCTGATGGAGATCCTGGATGAGCATTTAACAGTAATTTTACCTCCCTTTTTTAAAAGGTGTTCACCTGTTACAGTGAATTCTGGCGCCTCGGTTTTGCCAAATAATTCAGGAAAGTCTGTTACATCCCAAGGCTTGGAAAATGCCACGAAAAATTTGAAAATCCATCCATTTAGGGGCAAAGCCAGGGGGAAAAGGAGCCTCAGCACAGCCCAGCTCTCCTCTGAACCCCAACTGGGGTTCAGCAAATCCCCTGGGAGTGGCTGGGTGCCACTGGAATGAGGGAATGCAGGGAGGGAAGTGGAGCTCCAGGCTCGCGGAGTGGGAATTCATCACCTCTGACTTATTCTGATCTTCAGGATGGACATTTTTGATTATTGCCCTGCTAAAATAACCAGCCTGGCCTTTTAGAAAATGCGTTTTGGAAGAAATCCTTCAGCCAGGGGCACCAAAGAGATGAACTCTGCTCCTGTCCCCTCTTTTATTGCCCAGGAGATTCCTCCTGCTCATCCTGAATCCAAGATGCCTCAAGCCTCTGGTGGGGAATCCTCTGTGCTGGAAAAGGCGGATAAACCTGGCAGGGGTGTGGGAGTTTTTGGGATGGTGCAGCTCGAGGGAGGGATCCCATCACCACACTGGGAACTGCAATTCCTCCCACAGCTCAAAACACCCCCATTCCCTCAAAATCCCAGCACAATCCCAAAAAATCGAGGGAATTGAGCTGGACACGGTGTGTGATCATGGAGAAAAACACTGGAAAAGCTCCCTGGCTGATGCCCCAGTGCTGGGCCAGCTTCTGGTCCCACAGGAAGGTGAAATTGGTGGGAATGTGGATGGGAAAGGGATGTCTGATAAAAAACTGAAGCTCTGGCACTTCCACTGCAGCAATTTGGGATGGATTTCCTGCTCTGTGGATAAATCCTGGTGATGTTATTCCCAGCCAGGCTCCAGGAGCTGCCCCACGTTACAACTATAAAACAGCGGGGGGGGGATATATAAATTTATAGCTGCAGCATTGTTCTTGTTCTGGACACAGCCACACTCCCTGTGCTCTGACTGAGCAGGAGCTGACTCCAACCTTTCCTCAGCCTTCAGAAAAACGGGGATGAATCCATCAGGAAAGGATTAAAGCTGAATTATCCTCCTGAGATGCCCAGCTCCCCTTAACTGAGCCCATCAGGCTTTCATTAGCAATCCAGTGGCATCACTTCTTGACAGGCACAGAGGTGTTTTCTCCAAGACAGGCATTGTTAGAATTTAAAAAAAAAATTAAATAATAATAAAAATTAA
>VWZW01005334.1:211187-245134 GCA_013397115.1 Edolisoma coerulescens | reverse complement strand
AAAATCAATAAATAATAAAATCATTAAATAATAATAAAATCAATAAAATTAAATTATTAAATAATAAAAATAAAATTAAATAATAAAAACAGATTAATAAATAAAATCAATTTTAAAATAAAAATAATAATAAAAAAAAATAAATTAAACCAGAAATTCTTACCCAATGTGGTTTGTCCTCAAGGAAATTTCCAGTTCTCGGAGCACCTGAGTCGACTCCTGGACTCGTCTCCTGAATTTCTGCGATGGAATGAGCAGCAAAAACAACAATTAGGCTCTATTAAAAATTATCAACATCTCACCCAGCACAGAGGGAATAAAGAAAACACGGAGGTAACTGAGAGCTCCTCTAAATCCCCAGGAATGCAGCAACAACAGCCCAGCAGTGATCAAAAACACGTGTGGAGAAATCCTTCTGCTCCCAGGAACGTCCTGGAGCTTCCAGGATTAAGGGAATTAAAAGCCTGGAGAGAAATAAACATTTCTGCATAAACCAAGCCTTGGTTTAGCACCAAACTTTCTCTTGGGGATTGCAGAGCTCCTCTTCTTTGGGAAACGAGGTGACAGAGAGCCAACAGGGGCACCTCGATCCCATCTGGAGGAGGACTGGAGGATCCTCTTCTCCCTGCCCACGGAAAAGTGCTAAAACAGCGGGAGAAATCCCTCTGGAGCAGCTGTTTTGGAATATTCTCACTGCTGAACAAGGTAAATGAGAGCTCAGTGGGTGAGGAAGGATCAGGACAGGCTTAGGTGGAATATTGGGAAGGAATTCCTGGATGTGAGGGTGGCACAGGCTGGAGGCCAGGTGGAGCCATGCAGCAAAACCAGTGACACCACCTCAATCCCAGCAAGAATCCCGGTGGGATGAGCTCTCCCACCCCTGTGGAAATGTTTCCATGTCAGCCGGGGCTGAGGAAAAGCTGCGGGAGATCCGGAATGACCCCGCAGCAGAGAGGAACTCAGAGCAGTTATTTTTAGGCCCTTTGGGTTTGTCATCTGTCATGGGACCCTCGGATAAGAAAGGCTCCAATGTGAGCCCACGGACCGAAGCCAAACACGGAACCATCTCCAAAACCCTCCGGAGGAAAAACACAAAGACCCCGTTCACCGGGCTGGGAAAGAATCCATCCAGGGAAATGTCAAGGTTGCCCAGGAAATGGTTTCCCACTCCTGGTTGGAGGCCCCAACAAGAGCAGCACAGTCCCAAGGCATCGCTCTGCCCAAGGACACGAGCTGGGAGCACAGGCAGCGAGGGGCACCTTCCTCGTGCCACGGAGTCGCCGTGGCAGGATCCGTGTTTTCCACAGGGAACTGACCTCGGAGCGTTGTGGGGCAGCACAAAGCAGGGATTGTTGGCGATGAGGCAGGGCCGGCCCATGGCTCTGCTGCCTTCTTAGGTGGGTTTTAGGGGCTCTTGTAGGTGCCACCACAGATGGAGCTGATCACCATGGATGGAGCTGCTCACCATGAATGGAGCTGATCATCAGGGATGGAGCTGATCATCAGGGATGGAGCTGCTCACCATGGATGGAGCTGATCATCACGAATCAGAGCTGATCACTATGGATGGCCATGGATGGGAGCTGATCCCTATGGATGGAGCTGATCCCTGTGGATGGGAGCTGTCACCATGGACGGAGCTGCTCACCATGGGTGGAGCTGATCACCATGGATGGAGCTGGTCACCATGGATGGGAATTGTCACCATGGATGGAGCTGGTCACCATGGATGGAGCTGATCCCCATGGATGGAGCTGGTCACCATGGATGGAGCTGATCCCCATGGATGGGAATTGTCACCATGGATGGAGCTGATCCCCATGGATGGAGCTGGTCACCATGGATGGGAATTGTCACCATGGGTGGAGCTGATCCCCATGGATGGAGCTGGTCACCATGGATGGGAATTGTCACCATGGATGGAGCTGATCCCCATGGATGGTGCACTCAGCCGCAGTGAGCCTCTGCCAGGCAAATTCCCAGAGAAAATGACTCAGAACTTGGACACCCCTTCCCAGGAGTGAGCAAAGGGCCACCAGACAGTGGTTTAGCCAAAGCCAGGCCCAGAGCCCAGCTCAGGGACAATCTGTTAGATTATTTACTGAAGCCAAGGTTACTAAAACAAGCTGTGCTCTGTGTCAGATGCTCCTCAGCTTCCCAACATCTGCTCTCCTTCCCAAGCTGGAAAACTGCAGCAAATTCCCACTTTCTCTTTGCTTCTCCCCGAGATTTTCAGGGCATTTGCACAAAGGCAGGAAGGAACCTGGAGCCCGGGACCATCCTGGCTGAGGAATGAGGGACAGGCGGGAGGAAACAGGATGCTCCTCACCTTCCTGGTCACTGCTGGGTCCAGATATCCCTTCAACTTCTGGATATAAGTGTGTGGAGGATTCTTCACTTGGAATCTTTCCTGGAAAAGAGACAGGAATAAACATCAGCCATTTGTCTGTATTTACTTTATGCAGAAGACACGTGCACCACATACATATTAAACCATATTTATTTATAATGCATTATATTCCTCAGTGGATAATCTATGCATGCAAATAAAATGTATTTAAATGGATCTTGGTATTTATATCAACAGTATAAAAATACACCTTAAACATTCAGTGGGAATTCTGAATTTTAGTTGCACATCCCTCTGAACATTCCAGGGGCTCTGCTCAGCAGGAGCATGGAGAGGAAGGAGAAGGGTCAGGAGAGTGGATGCATGTCCATGCTGGATTGAAACCATCACCACAAAATCCAGGAGACCTTTTTCATCACTGGGAAAAATCCTTCCACTATCCCAGGCTGCTCCAAGCCCCGTCCAACCTGGCCTTGGACACTTCCAGGGGTGGGGCATCCATGGAACAATCTGTGCCAGGGCCTCCCAGCCAGGAATTCCTTCCCAATATCCCATCCATCCCTGCCCTCTGGCAGTGGGATGCCATTCCTCAAGGTCCCAACACCTCGTGCAGGGATCACTCGATCTCCAATCCCCCCTCAGCCCCAGATCACAGATTTTGGTGCCAAACACCAGCTCTGTATTCTGAGAGCTCCCTGATTTTTCCCTGCTTTCCCAGTGGCCAGCTGGAAGTTTTTCCCACCAAAGCTGCTGTGAAACACGAGCTGTTTCACAAGCAGTGTGGTGTGTCCAAACCTCCTCACAGCATTCCCAAAAATTCTGATCCTGTTTGTATCTTGGAAGAACTTTAAGCTGTTCTGCCCCTTTCCCTGGAGGAAAGATCTCATCCCAATCTCCTCCTGAAACTTCCCAGTTTATAACTGTTATCTGAAACCTCCCTTCATTAGGTCAGGATGCAATTTTGGATTATCCCAAAGTCATTCCAGAACGAACAAGACACTGCTGCCCCGTTACCAGAACTGTCTGCACACCACAAGTTCTTCCTGTTATTACCTTGCTGCTTGCTGGAAAAAAAGTAATCCTTCATGGCCAGCAGGAAAAAAACGAAGGAAAAACTCTTCCCTGGGCTCCACCAGCCCTGGTGGGAGCTCTGGAAGTCACAGAGCACTCATGGCTTTCCTCTTTTACAGCTGGATTCTTTTTCCATGCACCTCCACACGGCTCTGGAATTGGCATTTCCTTTTTTATCTAAACACCAGCTCAGAAAATGCAAATTCCTTCACTGAGGGTTCTGCTCTGGTCAAAGCGACACCAGCAGGGTCTGTCCTGCTCCAGCACCATATCCACCACCACGGATTCCTCTTGGCTCTCCCACGTGGATTCTTGGAGCCAGGCTCACCTCAGTGGCTCCCATGGGGCAGACAGAGATTTCCTGGAATCCCAGAGTGGTTTGGGTGGGAAGGGACCTCAAGGATCACCTAATTCCACCCCCTGCCATGGGCAGGGACACCTTCCACTATCCCAGGTTGCTCCAATCCCCATCCAGCCTGGCCTTGGGCACTGCCAGGGATGGGGCAGGAAGGTGGCTTCCGTCTGTGCTCGTGTCCCAGAGGCGGGAGAATGATCCCAGAGTGGTTTGGGTTGGAAGAGACCTTAAGGATCCTCCAACTCCAACCCCTGCCACGTCCTCCTGGCAGCAGTATCCCATCCCAACAATGCTCCACGTTCCCATTTATTCCCCCCCTTTTTGGGGGTTCTCTGCTGCTGACAGAGCTGTGTTAAGTCCAGTCCCCCAGAGAAGCTCTTCTGCTCTCATGGATTTATTTCTCTTCCCAGCTCATCAACCCTCAGCTGCTGAAGTGACGGGAGCTTTTCCCAACTGCCAGTTTTAATTGCCTGGAACCTTCAAAACGAAATGTTTGAAGAGACTCAAGGAGCACATTTAACAGTCTGGGATGCAGCTACTGGAAGGCTTTGTTTGTTTTCTTCAAACCTGGCTATAATTATGTATTTATACCATAATCTCTGCAGCAACTTCATTTAAAAAGATGCTGCTCGTTCCCGTGGAGTGGAATTATTTGGGTTAAAGGATTTTCAGGACGTTATCCATGAACAGCAAACACCAGCCATGCTCTCCCCTAAGGAGTGACCAAGAACCACTTGTGGTAAACATCTCCTAGGCCTGGAAACATTTTTACAGTCCCTTCAAGTGTTTCTTTTTTGCTGGTTTGGAAAGCTAGGAAGGATTAGCCTTTAAAAATTGCCCTTTCCTGGCTATGATTCCTGTCTGGGCTTATCCAGCCTGGAGTGTTTTATATTAGAGGCTGATTAAGAAGCTGCAAGAGCCAGGGCTGGGGTTGTGCAGTGAGGCCTCTGGGTCACTCTGGATGTCTGCTCACAGCCACCCTCTTCCCAAAAATCTGACTAGGAGCTCCCAGGGGTTGGGAAGGCACGGTGCTGGTTGTAGGATGTGGACATTGGGATCCTCTCATGGTCCTCCTTGGGAGCAACCCAACACCCACACTTCCCAAGGCACTGCTCTGCCTTAGAAACCATAATTAAAGGGTTAAAAATCCCTGCTTTTTTCCTGTCAGCTCCTCCCCTCCACTTCTGGCAATTCCCACCCACTCCCTGGCCAGCTCTGCTTCCAAACTCGGGATTTGACACCATTGGAAAGAGGAGGTCGGGGATTTTTACCACACACACAAAAAGCCCAAAATCCGGATTGGAGCGGCCGAACTTTGCTCAGCAAATACTGAGGGGTGACATCACGGCTGGGACGTGGTGGCTTCCCTGGACTGAGCCATTCAGACACAACAAAGTCCCTAAATCCTGGTGAAACCTTTTTTATCTCCACTACGTGACTCCTGTGAGCTCCAGCATTATCTGCAGCCTGAAAGGACATGGGGCACAGAGCAGCAATGGCTCCACACTGCCTTTGTCAGCCACCTACAGAGCAAACGAGCTGAATTCCCAAGGATGAAGGCCCTTTTTTACTTGGAAAATCCCTCAGGAGTGGTGTTGTAAGCCAGGATGGAACAGCACAGGGAATGTAAGGGCAGCAGCACCAGAGAGCAACGAGATGAGCTGGGCCCAGCACCTCCCTCTGGGGGAATAAACGGGGAGAATTCACTGGGATTCAATTCAGAGAGGGATTTCGGACAAGGGATAGAGGGACAGGACACAAGGAATGGCTTCCCACTGCCAGAGGGCAGGGCTGGATGGGATATTGGGAAGGAATTCCTGGCTGGGAGGGTGGGCAGGCCCTGGCACAGGGTGCCCAGAGAAGCTGTGGCTGCTCCTGGATCCCTGGAAGTGCCCAAGGCCAGGCTGGAATAACCTGGGGTAGTGAAAAGTGTCCCTGCCTATGGCAGGGGTGGGACTGAATGGGCTTCAAAGTCCTTTCCAACCCAACCCATTCCACGATTCCGTAATTCAGGGGAAAAGCCTGGATGCAGGAGCACAACACCGCTCCTGTGCCTCCTTCACCCAGAATAAGGACTCTCTTTTCTGACGGATACAGAAAAAAAGGGAGTTTGGGGGGGCTCTGCTTCAGCAGCCAAGAGGAACTGCTGCACTTCTGCATTTCCTCTTCCACGTGACCCTACAAAGAACTCGACACATCTCCTGATCACCCAACTCTGGAAAACGTATTCATTCCGGAACCAGGAAATTGTGGCTTTTCCAACAATCCTTGGCTCCCCAAACCATTCAGGGCATTTTTCTGCATTAGCCCATATGTTGTTCTCATTATTATCATTATCCTTGCTAAGCTGTTTCATTCTTGGGATTCACAGACGCCAGGGAAGCACCCGGCGCATCCGACTCGGGATCAGAATCCCACAGGCAGTGCTGGGAGCGCACAAAACCCATGGATTGGGATCAGTGGGGAAGGAGATGGACGAGGCAAGAGGGAGCAGTGTCTCCTCCCTCCCAAGGCACAAACACGTCATGAGCATGGTGCAGAATTCCCCATCTCCCACAGATCCGGAGGGTGGCTCGCCCCTGTCCCAGCAACGCAGCCCTGCCCGCCAGCAGGACAACGTGTCACTTTGCAAGTGTCCCTGTGGAATGAGGTGACAGCAGCTGCTCATCCCTGCCCTAATGAGGAGGCAGAATGATCCACTTCCCCGGGATTAATGTCCTGCCAAAGCAGGTCACCGTCAGCTCCGTGCCGGACCCAGCTGCTGCTCCCTCTGATCCCAGGGGTGCCGAGCCCTTCCCAATCCTAAATCACTGAGCCTTGGATGCCCCATGCCTTTATCTCCAACCTCTCCATCCCTCCTTGGCTGACCTTCCCTGATCCTCCTCTCCCAGGGTGACCCCGTCAGATAACGAAGCCACAAGAGTCCCAAAGTCCAGCTTCTCCCGCGTTCAGTGAAACATGGGATTTTCCACCCTGGATTTACCCCAACAGGGCAGATTCCATGGAATACACGATGTTTTTTAAGCAAAGGCTCTCAAACCAGAGCTGTAAATGGCTTCTGCAGCGCATCCAAAGAGATGGAAAATCCTGGGTTGGATCTTGGCAAAACCCCCTGGATCTCTGTTGTGAAAGGGTCAAAGGCACCCATGGGCTCCCAGTCCCGTCAGATTCCTGAGGAGGAATCTGGGCTCCACTGAGGAATTCAGGACAAAAACTGGCACAGGACCCCCACAACACCCTGCTCCTCGCTCAGTCCCTTCTCCATCAGCCATCCATGGATCCCTCAGGCAGGGAAACCCCTTGGAAGCAAAGCTGAGGGGGGCCCAGCACCCCACCCACCAACGCCACCCCAAGAGCTCCACGATGGCCACCAGCCCCTGACACACCCAGCACCTGCCTTCTCCTGGAGCTTCAGCAGGAAAGGAAGAGTTCTACAAACACCTCAGGAGGAGATTTTTGTGCAAACCTCACAACTTTCCCGTGGGTCTCTTCATCCCTCACTCCCACGCCTCCCGGGTGTCCCGAGGCAAGGCCGTGGTGAGGCCCCTGCCACCATTTGCCATTAGAGGGCAATGAAGAACTTTGCAGGATGTCCCCAGGCCCTTCCCTCCACATCCAGGTCCCTCTGCAGCACCTCCTGGCACCCAGCTGGACAGAGGCCTCGGGGGCACCAAAAGAGCCCTCGAGGATCCCATTCCCTGGATTTCCATGCCAGGACACGGCATCCTCGTCCCTGCCTGGATCATTCCCAACATCAACCCCTCAGATGGCCACCGTGACCCTTTCTGGAGTGGCCAACAGATTTCCTGGCCTTCCCCTTTTCCTCCTCCTTGTACTTCATCCGGAGAGGTCGGAGCAAGCTCTGAGGACAAGGCTGAGAGGATTTGCAAGGTTTAGGGCAAAGGAGGAGAAGATTCCACACGGGATGAGTCCTCCACAACCGGCCCAGCAGCCCTTACAATGATTCAAACGATGCACATAATCCTATTCATGGCAGATTATTATTATTAATTACTATTATTATTATTGTCATCATTGTCATGAAACTGGTTCCCCACTTTCATTAATCTCATTTTTTGCAAAAGTGAGAGTTCCTTTTTGGGGATTAACTCCTAATATTCTCCATATATTCCACAGATAAATATTCAGGATCTGCTGCACGGATTGTTTAAAAAATACCATTTCTGGACACTTTTGCCTTTCAGACCTAAGTTGAAAACCAGCGCAGGAGAGAAAAGAGTTCATTTCCTTATTGATTTACAAGCCAAACCAGGTGAAAATGGTGTCGTGGGTGAAACCAAGGGAAAACAGGAGTCAAAATCTGCGTCCACAATAAAAACCTCCTGCACAACCCCTGTTCCTGGAGGGGCTCTCAGCCCCGTAATTCCAGGGACAGACAGAAATATTTCACACCCCATCTGCTGCATTTCAGTGCTTTCAGTGGCACCTGCTCACACTGCTCTGACCGAGGGGGTGGCAGCACCCACCGGGGACATCAGGGAGCTGTGACGGACCCCAGCCCGTCCTCCCTGCCCGGAGTGTCCCCTGGGATGGCTGGGCACGGGGAAGGTGGCACTTGGTCACCTCCTGCTCCTGGCAGTGCAGGCCCCACAGCGCTGGTTCCATCAGCCCTGCGCTGCTTCCCTGCCTTCCCAAAGGATGGGAAGGGCCTCATCCCAGGGAAGGGACTCATCCCAGCCCGGGGGTGGACTGGGAGTTGTGCAAGGAGCTGTTAAGAGCCGCGATCACTCCAGATTGCAGATTTCCTTCCCATCTGCTCATCCCTCCTATCTCAGCCCAGAGCTGGGGAGTGAATCAGCAGCAGCTGCACAGGGTGGATCAGCTCCGAGGTGGGAATTTGCACGTCCAGCCTGGGATCAAACGGCTTCTGCCTGTCCCGCTGCCAACAGGGAATCCAGCACGGAGCTCACAGCTCTGCAGGACGCTCTGGGAACACCCGGGACACAAATCATGGAATCCCAGAACAGACTGGGTTGGGAGGGATCTTAAAGCCCATCCCATTCCACCCCCTGCCCTGGGCAGGGACACCTCCCACTATCCCAGAGTGCTCCAAGCCCTGTCAAACCTGGCCTTGGACACTTCCAGGGATGGGGAATCCACAATCCCTCGCAGCAGTTCCTGCAATTTTTCAATGTCTCACTAAACTGAATCTTTAAATAGCTCAAGCTTCACATTCTCAGCACAGGAAACTCATGGGGAAAAAGCAATTCTTTATTAAGCTTTACTTTAAGGTACCTGAGCAATGGATTTAAACTGCCAGAGGGCAGGATTAGATGGGATATTGGGAAGGAATTCTTCCCTGTGAGGGTGGGGAGGGCCTGGGTTGGAATTCCCAGAGAAGCTGTGGCTGCCCCTGGATCCCTGGAAGTGTCCAAGGCCAGGCTGGATAAGGCTTGAAGCAATCTGGGATAGTGGAAGTGTCCCTGGGGTTGGAACTGGATGGGCTTTAAGGTCCCTCCCAACCCAAACCAGTCTGGGATTCCATGATTGTATCAGTCACCCCCCCACTGTAACAGCTGAATAGGAAATGTCCCATAAATGTCTTTATCCCAACATCCCTGACCTCCCAGCACAGCTGCACCTCCTGCCAAACTCTCACCCTCCTGCCGCGTTTACATCCCGAGGGAACATCCCCCTTTCCCAGAGCTGGATCAGTTATTTTCATCAGCCATCACTGCTGAAGTTCATGGCAGATCCCACTTCTGCTGCTGGCTCCCAAATTCAAATCCCACCTCTGGCACATCTCATTTTCCCCCAAAAACCCCATTCCTGTTTATCCATCACATCCTGTTGATTGCTGCACACCCTGCACAGCTCAGAGGAGATGCCTCAGCACCTGGCACTGCCTAATCCCAGGTTGTTCCCAGCCTCTGGAGGCGAGCCCGAGCTCAGGCTGCAGCAGCAGCCTCCTGTCCCCAGAGGTGACAGCTCCAGCCGTGACGTGGGCAGCCAAACACTCCCTGGATTGAGAGCATTTGCTCAGGACACACAGGGCAAGACTCCGAGGTCAGGCTGAGCCTGTGCAGGGCAAAACCAGCAGCGTTCAGCAGCCAGAGGGAATCCAGGATGGAAACATCCGAGGGGAAAGGGCTATCCCTGTGTGAGGTGGGAACGTGCACATCCCGGCTGGGATCCAGCAGCTTCTGCCTGTCCTGCTGCCAACACAGACCCGAGCACGGAGCTCACCCCTCTCTGGGACACTGAGAACATCCCTGACACAACTCATGGAATGGCAGAATCCCAGATGGATTGGACTGGCTGCAGTTATTACTGCAAGGCCTCTGGGAGCGGCTACCAACAACGGAGCAAAAAGCCGAGGGAAAGGAGTGTTTGAAACTCCTGGGACAGGTCCCTGCAAGGTCCTGCTCAGCCCAGGGACGCTGTGGATGGAGCAGCTGGAAGGAGGCATCTCCCAGGGGCTCTCCAGAGGCTCCTTACCTGGTCACAGATGAGCTCCCACTTCTTCTCGTTGTCGTACTGCCGCAGCAGCCGCGCTTTGTCGGGAGGCAGGTTCATGGCATTCTGTGGAGAGACAGCAAGGTTGTGAGGGATCAACCACGGCCAAATGCAGCTGCAGCAAACCGAGGCAGCGTGGCTGCGGTTACTGAATTGTTTCACGGGAATTCCTGGTGCCAGAGCTGCTCAGGAACGTTCCCTCTCCATGTTGGTTTTGGCCCCAAAAGCGCCGCTGAATCACGAGGCACCCAAGGGCAGGGCTGGGCCACGCTGGGACACACGAGGTGAGACTGAGGGCCAGCCCTGAGCTCCAGTTCCTGGGATTTTAGGAAAAAATTGTTCCCTAGGAGGGTGGGGAGGCCCTAGCACAGGTGCCCAGAGAAGCTGTGGCTGCCCCTGGATCCCTGGAAGTGCCCAAGGCCAGGCTGGACGGGGCTTGGAGCACCCTGGGACAGTGAGAGGTGTCCCTGCCCATGGAATGAGATGAGCTTTATAAGGTTCCTTCCAATCCAAACTATTTTGGGATTCTGTGACCAGCCACCTCCATCCAGTGACAAGGACAGGATTCCCAGAGCTGCCGCAGCACAGGAGCCACTCTGTGCCCCAGCCAGGTCCTGTTCCCTTCCCCTGAGCACATTCCTGAGGGAAACACCTCCCACCCTGGGCTGGGGCTGCAGGACAGTCTCCTCCCAACAGGACCATGAAAATGCCACTTTGACTCCAACTTGGAAACGTCACCACATGCCACCTCATCTGGATGACACAGATCCTGGAGTCAGGATTGCTGCTGCCCAACCCCCCCCGAGATAACAATCCCAGCCTGTGAGTGACAGGAGTCAGAAGGAAGGGGAGAGGCAGCAATTATTTGATCCCAATCGTTCCTGGCTCCTTTGATGTGAGATCTCCTTCCAGGACAGCTCTCTGGGAAGGGCGGTGCAGGCCACTGGCTCCCAAGGCAGCATTCCCAAGAGCCCTGTCCTGGAATGTGCAGCATAACTGCCGTGCTTGTGCTCCTGGAGAACCCAGGAACACCTGGATGGAACCCAGGGACACTGGATGGAACCCAGGGACACCTGGAGAGCTCTGCAAACCCCAGGGCTGCAGAGGATCCCCACCAGCCCGGCCGAGCACAGCAAGGCCAAGTGGAGGCTGGAAAATCTGCCGAGCACCTCTCGGGCTCCAGCAGCTCCTGGGCTCCAGCTGGAATTCCCAGACTGGCCCCAGTTAACCCAGTTAACCCCTGGGGACCACAGGCCTCTGGCAGTCCATTCCCGGTGAGGAAGAGCCGGCCGGTCCCGGCAGCACTGGACACAACAATAAATCAGAATCAATAAATCAGAGTTTCAGACTGAAATCCCACTCCAGGAGCAGCTTCCCAAGGCTGGAATGGGCAGCCTCCAGCTTTATTCCAGCAGGCTGTCCTGGGGATCCCTGGAACCATTCCACATCCATGCTCTGCCCAGACTTCCTTCATTTCCTCACACAAACCCTGTCCCAAAGAAGGGAAGAGGAGGGATGTGGCCAAGGGGCACCTGTTGGGATCAGCCAACCAGGACACCTCACCGGCACCTGGAAAACTGGGATTTAAGGAAGTTCCTGGCAGGATCACAGGTGCCAAGGGCGATTCAGTACCAGGGGATGGTGCAGGTAGTGCTGACCACACTGATGGGCACCAGGACAGCCGGGAGAGCCTTGGGAATGAGGGACAGCCGAGGATTTGCTCCTCTGCCCTCCCTCCATCCCGGCCCAGGAGCATCCCCGCTCCTGGGGATCCCCTCCTGCTCCCATGGCTGCACTTCCCAGAGCTTGTTTTCCATCAGATAACAATGACTCCTTCTTGTGCTCATCCCTGCTGTCATGCTGACAGCATTCATAGGCTCTGATCGTATCTGTGCTCACTTCTCCTCTCAGTCTCTCGCCAGGCACCTTATCAGCTCTGCTTATCATTTCGCGCACTTCTCCGTATTTTTCCTGAGGGTTCTTGCAGCACCATTCCTGACTGCTGAGCCATATTTCCCAGCTCCCCTGGCTCTCAGCTGGAGGAAAAGCTCCAGTGTTTACCTGCAATGCAGCCCTTGTCGAGCTCTGATCTCCTTAGAGCTAATCAGCTTACGCACCCGGCTGGCACCGGGACAAGGAGCCTGCCTGGAAACCTCGGCAGGACTCGGCCGTGGCAGGGATGAGAGCTGCAACAGGGAAAACAAGAGCCAGGCAGCAGGCTCCAGTGATCTCATTCCCAAATGAAGCCATCTGAGCTCACTCTGCAGCGGGAAGTGCTTTGCTGTGCTCCTCACAGCCACTTCGCGTCCCTCAACAGCTCTCTCCAGACATTCCTGCCCTCTCCCACTGGGAAAATCCTCTCTGGACACGGTGTGCAGCCAGGCTCAGCTCTCTGTGTGTAAGCTGAGGGTTGATTGCACCTACTCGCTTCCCAAAAAGAGATTTAAAGATTTAAAGATTTGTGACTGTGGAATGGACAGGAGCAGGGGTCAGCCCAGAGCCCCTCCAGTCCTTGGCTTGATCTCTGCTGGAGGGAACTGGGAAGGAAAGAACCACCTTGGTTACCTGCACAGCCTCAGGGAGGTTTAGATCTGTCAGAGTGTCCAAAGGGGGGCACAGGGATGGGGAAGGGTCTGGAAGGGACAGATGAGCATTTGGGGTCGGGGGGGAGGGGGGTCTTCCCTATTTCTTCGAGTTTCCCTGAATCTCGGGGTTTATCCCTTTTTTCCTTCAGTTTCCCTGGAGGGGCCACGCGAGGAGCAGCTGAGGGCACTTGGCTTGGTGGAGGAGACTGAGGGGAGATACATCCCAGTCTGGAGCTTCACCCCGAGGGACAGCTCCGAGCTCTGCTCTCTGGGATCAGGGACAGAACCTGAGGAATGGCCGGAGCTGTGCCAGGGCAGGGCCAGGCTGGAGATCAGGGAAAGGTTCTTCCCCCAGAGGGTGCTGGGCACTGCCCAGGCTCCCCAGGGAATGGGCACATTCCCAAGAGCTCCAGGAGCATTGGGACAGCGCTGCCAGGGATGCCCGGGGGGATTTTGGGGTATCTGTGCAGGGAAGGAGCTGGATCCATGATCCCTCTCACTCATGGTATTCCATGATTCTACACCGTACCTTCTCTGAAACCTGGACTAAGGATTTTCTTACCCTCACCAGCCACTCCCTGCTGGAAAACTGGTTCCTAATCCACGACATTTTTACTCACATGGGAAGCAATAGATTTTTTTTTTCCATCTCTGCATGGCACTACCCCAAGCGGCTCCTGAAATCCAAGTGCACTGCTCCCAAGGCCCCAACTCCAGTCACAGCAGCGGGATCCGAGGCAGAGGCTACTGAACTGGCTCCAGGAGTTTTGCTGCAGTCACACCCAAGCAGACACATTTGTCGTCTGGATTTCTTATTCCCTGTGGATCCCTGGAATGACTCACCAACGTCTCCTGGCCACTTCCAGCTCTCACAACCGTGGGCTTCACACATCCCAGTGTTCTCTAGTTAATGACAGGTCTGTGTTCTGTGGTTTCCCTTCCCATCTTTTCCCAATTAGAGCTCTGAAGGCTTCTGACAGCAGAACTGTTCCCTCCCTAGAACAATCCAAACTCCTGCTGTGGCCAGCAGGGATGGCCCCACTCTCTCCTCTCCTGCCTATGTCCCCTATGTCACCAGCCCCTTGTGCAGCTGGAGGCCCTTTGCCAGCAGAGCAGATTTCCATCAGCTCAGGAAGAGCTGCACCTTTACCTGGATCCCCAGCTCCCACGAGGATCCCATAAAAACCCATTCCTGCGAGTGGGAACTGCAGCTGAAGCAGCCTCATCTTGTGCCCCACAGCTCTGCATCCCCATCCTCATTCCCATTTCCATCCTCATCCCCATCCCTGGCTCCAGGGATGGCTCCTACCAAACACAGTCCAGATTTAAAAGAACCATTTCTGCCCAAACTATTTTGCCCCCCTGGCTGAGCACCCGAGCCCAGGTGAGCTCCGCGGCTTCGCTCCGCTCCTTCCTCCCACAGCCCCAGGAAATCAGTCCCACCTTCCTCACTTGCAACTTTCCACTACCTCATGGTGCTTCCAGGCCTGGGGAGGGGAGCAGAGCCAAGCTCTGGCACGTCATCCTGCCTGGAGAGGCCGTAGGAAACCGGAGCACTCCGCTTCCGACTCCTCAGCAACACCTCCCAGCACAAACCTGGAGTGGCTGCAGCTGGATCCTGCACAGCCTCCTGCTGTCTGCAGGGGCTCCTGGCCAACCCCATCCTGGCTCCAAGAACACGGGACTTCGCTTTTCCCCCCCAAATTCCAAAGTTATTCATGTCTGCTGCTATGTGCCAAACTACCTAGGTAAGGTTTCCATTCCGTTTGCTCCGGGTTGGCAGGATAAAGCCAGGCCTTAAATTAATCACAGTAGCAGATGGAAAACTGGGGGGAACACAAGCAGACCTCCAAAATATTAAATTGCTGGAGAGTCAAAAATAAAACCCGATTGCAGCAAGGAAATTTATGTATTTTTAACCTATGAAACAAAGCCCAGCTCCGTCCAAACTGGCGGAGCCTCCAACTCCAGGTTTTGGCACTAAAAATCTCATTTGTGGACTGATCTGCAGGATTTGGGCACCACCACCATGGCTTGGCTTCACCCTTGGTCTCAAACGTGTCCCCTGGAGTTGTCCTGCTGTCCCCTTCCAGGGAAAAGTGGCACTGAGGGAGCTGCTGGTGGCCACACGCGGTGGCCCCAGGCCTCAGGGGCAAAGTGCTCCTGCAGCCAGCATTATCCAGGGAAAGTGCTAAAATACATCCCGTGTGCCAGAGCAAGATAAAGCACCCAGCTGGAAGGGAAGGAGCAGCAGATGCCTCCAGGTGCCACCTGCAGCCCAGGTCACACCAGCACCAGCTCCAGTGCCAGTGGTGGAATGACTGAGCTGGGCTTTTTTTCCAACGTATTCCTCGTTTTCCTGAGGATTAAAAGGCTCAATGTTTTGGAAAATGAGTGTAGCAGCAAACTCAACTGACTCAAAAGCATGAGCATTGCTAATTAATAGCATCGCTAATTAATAGCATCGGGCTGCTGCTCTTATTGATCTTATCATCTTCAAGTCCATAGCCCTTTTATTAATGAATCCTGACACTGATGTGCTGGGAATGAACAGAGTCCTCCTGATCCATCTGTTCCCATGAACAGCCCTGGATGTGTCAGTATGAGCTCAGGAAGCCCTAAAATGTGGGATGTCCTCACCATCCAATGGCTGGGGATGGAAAACGGCAGGAAAGCAGAGCCTGGCAAGGGAAGGTGAGTCTGACACCTCTGCCAACGCCAGCGCTGGAGCAAGGGGCATTAAAAGCCCTCCCAGCAAAGAGTTAAACTTCCCACTTCCACAGAGGCACTGCTAACCTTGAAAGGAATAAAGGTTTCCCAGGAAAACCTTATCTGCAAGGACATGCCCTGATGTGGCAGGCAAGGGTGAAGGGAATTCCCACTCCTCCTCCTTGAGACAAGGAACAGCAACTCACATTCCTGAGAGTTAATTCCCAGCTGGCTTTCTCCTCCTGTCCTCCCTCTGACTGGGATTACTCCCACCTTGCACTACTCCCAGAGAGATGGAAAAACAAACCTGGATCGTTTCTGGCTTCCCAACAGCACTGAGGGAAAAGATCAGGGCTTTAAAACAATTCAAACACGTCTCAGTCCTCGTGACTTAGACTCAGATTTACTCACGCACATCAAAGCTCTGCTCCTACTCCAGGCTTCAAGGACTCCCTGTCCTCACCTGGAACTTCCCAATCTGAGCTCTTCCTCCAGCTCATCCCTTTAACTTCCCAATTCCTCAGGTTCAGCCCAGCATTTTGCCTCCAGTTCTCCAGGGTTTCTCTCACTCTCTCCACCATGATGAGCTGCAATCCGGATTTTTCCTGCATTTCAGTCAGGGCTCTTTTAAGGCAGAGCCTGAAGTATTTTTAACTTTTATTAATATCCAGTGAGTTCTTACAAAGCAGACCCAAAACTGGTTCCTAAGTCAAGTCCATACCTCCCACCTCCACAGCACGGAGACACAGCAGCCCTTCCCTGGCTGGAGAGAGCCTGAGAACCAAATCCCAGCTCCTGAGTGGATCCAGGTTTCCTTCTTGGCACTGAGCTGCCCACGTCCTCCCAGAGACCAGGATCCAAAAGCAACCGAATTCCAAAAACATTCAAAAGAGAATGAAAAGCAACATAAATCAGTTCAGATCTGTTCATGGGACACTGTCACCCCTGGCTGTCAGAGATGTGATGGCTGAGGCTGGAAATGTTCCCTCACAATCTCTAAACTTAGCTGGCGTGAAAAGGAACCAGTTCAGAACGAGGAGGGTGCCCAGGCAGGAGCAAACCCAGGGCTCTGTGCTCATCCTTTGAGGCTGGAGCAGGACAACCCCAACTTCCCAACTCTCCTCCTCTGCTGGGACAACCAAGGGGACAGTGGCTGCTCGATGGTGGCTTGGAGCCATCAAGTGTCACCAGTGAGACCTCCTGCCTCACCCCACTCCCAAATCACCTCTAACCTGAGGTTTGCTGAAGGTCTGCAACACCTGGGTACAGCATTAACGGGTGCATGTGGCACCTGGGGACACGGGTTAGAGGTGGCCTTGGCAGTGGTGAGGGAAGGGTTGGATCTGATGATCCTGGAGGGCATTTCCAACCTTAATAATTCCGTAATTCTTCATCCCAAACACTTCCCAGGTGAACACACATGGATCAGCTCACTCAACGCCATAGTGCAGGAGGGCAGCGGCAGCCAGGTCTCTTTAGCCTGGGGGAAAATCCCCAGAATCCCAGAATCATCCAGGTGGGAAGAGACCTTGAAGATCATCAGGTCCATCAACCCAGCCCAACCACAACCACCCCTCACCCATGTCCCCAGGTGCCACATCCAGATGCCTCTGGAGCACTTCCAGAGACAGTGACTCCAGCACATCCTTGGGCAACTCATTCCAATGCCTGACCACTATTCCAGGGAAAACAATTTCCAATATTTAATCTGAACCTCCCCTAGTGCAACTTAAGGTCATTTCCTCTCATCCCTTCACTTGGGACATGGCAGAAGAGCCGAACCCCATCTCACTCCATCCAGGAGTTGTGGAGACCAATGAGGTTCCCCCTGTGCCTGCTCTTCTCCAGACAAAAATTCCAGAATAAATCACAAAATTCCCTTAGAAGCAGATCCTGGCCCCAAGCCCTCCTCCCTCACCAAGGCTGGAGAGGTCCCTCACCCTGCCCTGAATGTGACCCTTTGTGCAGAAGAAGTCTCTGGGTAGCTCCAGGAGCCGCCTACCAAAACAACCTTGGGATTTTTGTCCAGCATTAAAATTTAATTCCAGGGCCTGGCCTATAAAACAGCCCTTCATATTCTCCTTGAATATTAAAATGCAACTTTTTGCAATTTTCTGTGCTCCTCAACTTCCCAGCCCTGCTCTGGTGTGTTTATTTAGGAAAGCCAGAGGCAACTGAAGCGAGCTCCAAGTTCCCTGGCTTTATGAGCTAGGCTCAAATTAAATGTACTCATTGTTCTAATCCTCCTTCTCCTCTCCTGTTTTTTTTTATTAAACTGGTCTTTGATCTAAAAATACCAATGCTCTGCCTGCACCAGGCCTTTCTCCTCCTAAACACGCCCTCGATCCGTAGGGAAGAGCAGGAGAAGCTTCCACAGCATGGAGGGACCTACTGAGGCGAGAGGACACGGCGTGTGGAGCTCATCCTTGGGAAATGATTGGAAAAAATCCAAGACAAACTCTTGAATTCTGGATCCCCACGTGCATCTTGGTGGGCCTGAGGTTATCCAGGAACACCACTTCATACATGGAAGAGGAAAGTTGGGATGTAGAAAATTGTGGTGGGAATGTGAGGTTCCTCAGCTGAGAAGGAAGGACTAAACCATCCAGGAATCCAGCAGCAGGGAAGGGGGATATCCCTTGGAATTCCAGGAATCCAGTGGTGGGGAAGGGGGATATTCCTTGGGAGGTCATCACCTTCTAGGTGTTTATAACCAGCCTGGAATTCTGATGGAGCACGGCTTGGAGACAGCCAGGGGGTCCCTGCCCCACACGGCCTCGGTGGACGATGTCCATGTGCAAGGCCGACACTCCGATTCCCGTGTTTTGCCACCACTGTGGTTTTCCAGGACGTTTCCGGGCCCCCCCGTGTCCGTCATCCCTCCCCACGTGCCGCTCGTCACTTCGCCTCTCCGCTCCCTTTGATCAGCGCTGCCATTTGCATATTTATCATAAATTAGCATTTCCCTTCCGAGCTCTCCCCAGAGGTTAATCCGGGCATTGTACGGATGGAAGCAGGGACACGGAGCCACTGTGGGACGGCTCCCTGGGTCCTGGCTCCGTGATGGGATAGACTGGCTATTAGGGACAATTCCTTCATGGAAAGAGTGGTCAGGCATTGGAATGGGCTGCCCAGGGCAGTGGAATCCCCATTCCTGGAGGGATTCAAAGCCCTGAGGATGTGGCACTCGGGAAAACGGGGCAGTGGTGGCCTTGGCAGTGCTGGGAAATGGTTGGAGATCTTGGAGAGCTTTTCCAACCTTCAGGATTCTCTCATTCTCTGATCCTAAATCCCTTCTCCTCACACAGCAAGTGGGGTCCACTGGGAGAGCCATGACGCCTCCGACCCCACTGAGGGAACTTCATCCGGGAAACCTCTGGAAGGTTTTGGGGACCAAGGACTGCAGTGACCACGGAGCTGCTTGTTCCTCTCAAAAATCCAGACTCGGCTTAAAGGCCTCACGTTTTGGAACAGCTGAAACCTCATTAATTCACCACTGGGAAAGAATTCCATGGTAGGAAGGCTTCAAAGGCCAAGCCAGGCCTGACTCACCCCAAGCCCCGAGCTCATCCAGTGGCTTTAGTAAATCACTCACTGCTGGTAAAGCAAACCACAAAATCCTAAATTAAAGCCCTTTCAGTGAAATGTCGGAGAAAGTGACTTCCAAAGAACCAAAATGTGTATTCCAAAGGCTGTGCTGGGAATTGCACAGATGGCGGGTAGTGCCCATAATTCCATTGATGGGGGCAGCCCGGAGTGCTGGGAGCTGCAGGGCACAAAAATGCTGAAAAACACACAAAAAACGGGGTTCCAGCAATTTTTACATCTTTCCACTCCTGTGCTGCCTCACAGCAGCGTGGGCAGAGCGGCGAGGTCCAAGCATCCCTACAATTATCCCAAAGACACCAATGGATTTTGGTTTTTCTCTGGAACTTTTCCCCAGATCCCATTAAAACAGCAGCTTTGCTGTGAGTCAGAGGATCCCATCCCCTCACGCCGTTGTTCCCTACAAACCCTCTGGAAGTGGAGCAGATGTCACCTGTAGAACTGCCCTGCTGCTCATCCATCAGGAGGAAGAGGAGAATTCCGGGCAGCAGCTCCGACCGGCGGCTGCCGAAGCCCCGCTGGCAGCTGTGCCCACCCCCCTGCCCCACAGTTACGTGGGGGTTTGGGGAAGGAATTCCTCCCTGTGAGGGTGGGGAGGCCCTGGAATGGAATTTCCAGAGAAGCTGTGGCTGCCCCTGGATCCCTGGAAGTGTCCAAGGCCAGGCTGGACAGGGCTTGGAGCAGCCTGGGACAGTGGGAGGTGTCCCTGCCCATGGCAGGGGTGGGATGGGATGGGATTTAACATTCCAACCCAAATCAATCTGGGACTCTGTGATTTGGATGATATTCCTGAGGGTGACAGAAGGGATTTTCAGAGGGAGGGTGGAACAAAACCCCTCCGACCTCCCCTCACATGGAGGATCCCTCACTTCCCCTCCAAAGGGATGAGCTGGTCAGAGACATCGGCCAAGTCAACCTCACTCAGGAAAAGCTGGATAAAATTCTCATCAAAACACTTAAACTTCACCTAACTGCGATTTTTAAGGCAAGATGATGATCCCAAATTATCCTACATGCACTTCTGTGATAGAAATAATGTGTATTTTCCCATCAGAAATCATGGAATTCCATATTGGTGTGGGTTGGAAAGGACCTTAAAGCTCATCCCATGGGCAAGGACACCTCCCACTATCCCAGGCTGCTCCAAGCCCTGTCCAACCTGGCCCTGGACACTTCCAAGGATGCCACAGCTTCTCTGGACAACCTGTGCCCACAAACACTCTCCACACATATGGATAAAAACCCATGGAATTCATTCCAAGTGAGCTGCTTATACAACACCAGCTGAGATTTCAACTCCAGCGCCCACAAAAAACCCCCACATGGCAAAACCCAACCACCACCCCCACACAAGCAGATGGATAAAATTCCCCCCAAAGCCAGAATAAAACACAGGGATGTGTTTGGAGGGACACAAATAAAACCCAAGAGCAAATCCAGCCCACGGGGTTTGGTCCCAGCACAGAGGAAACGGGGCTGGTTGGCAGCTCCCTGATGGATGCTGCTCTAGGAACAAAACCTTCATTTGAATAATATTAAGGGTTGGAGAAACCAAGAAAAATAAATGAAGTCAGGGATAAAAAGCCTGGCCTGGGGCCTGGTCCCAGGTTTTCTGTCTCCAGTGAATGTCAGCACGAGCCCTCCTTGGAAAAGCATGTCCCAGACAAAACTGCTTTGGAGGCAGCCAGGAACTCGCTCAGATGCTCAGAGTTGGAACCTTTGGAGCCTATTTTTAATTCCCCCTGGTTTCCCTTCTCTTTCTGACATCCTCCAGCCAATCCAGGTCTCTGCCCTCCCCTCCCCTGCCCAGAGGGAGGAGGTAAATCACCAGAACTCCTTAAAAAAATGCAAATTATTTACATCCCTCTTAGCTGCGCTCACATACCTGATGGACAGGGAAAGGAATTTACTCGGAAGTTGATTACACGTGAAAATGCAAACACCAGGAAAGGCTCTCACACACACACCGAGCCTCAATCCCAAGGGAATTTTTAACAGCAAGTTACAAACTTGGATTTATACTGGAAATATTTACAGGTCTCACTAGTGCAGGCACCACTCCAGGCCGGCAGAGGAGCCATAGGGAAGCCAAAATAAACCCAAATCCTGTGATTTTCCAGCCATAATATTGGAGCAATAATCCCTGCAGCAGGGCTGCCGTGTCCTGTGCTGCGCTGTCACTGTCCCCAAGGCTCCCTGACATCAAATCTGCCTGGGCTGGCAATAAATCACTAAAAATGTGTCACACATACACAGGGGCATTGTCTGAATCATCTGAAGTGACCAAAATCCAGCATTTTCAGGCCCCAGCCCTGATTTTTGCTGCTTCACCACAAATTTCACAGCACCTTTTTGAAATACCCTTTTTTTTTTTTTTTTTTTTGAAGTGTTCAACGCTCCACGGATTTGCCAAGAAGGAGGCATCAGGATTCCAAGGAACACACCTGGCCCTGAGCGAGCACCTCTGCCTGCCCTCCCTTTGCTCCTTTCCTAGAAATCCCGGCCCGCCCGGTCCCGCTCCCTCCTGGACACGGATATTTTACAGATGGCAGACCCAGGGATGCATCAGCATTTCTGAAGTGCACTTTCCTTAAGTTTCCCTGGATCTCAGGGGGTTTATCCCTTTTTTCCTTAAGTTTTCCTGGATCGGGTGGGGGGGGGAGTTGTCCCTTTTTAACTTGAGTTTTCCTGGATTTTAGGGAGTTTATCCCCTTTTTCCTTAAGTTTCCCTGGATCTAGGGGGGTTTATCCCCACTTCCCTTGAGTTTCCTGGATCTAGGGGGGGTTTATCTCTTTTTTCCTTGAGTTTTCCTGGATTTGAGGGGGTTTATCCCCCTTGCCTTGTATTTTCCTGGATCTGAGGGGGTTTATCCTTTATTTCTTTGAGTTTCTGTGGATCTGGGGAGGTTTATCCCCCTTCCCTCATATTTCCCTGGATCTGGGAGGGTGTTCTTCCCTATTTCCTTGAGTTTCCCTGCATCTCAGGGGGTTTATCCCTTTTTTCCTTCAGTTTCCCTGGAGGGGCCACACGAGGAACAGCTGAGGGCACTTGGCTTGGTGGAGAAGAGGAGGCTGAGGGGAGACTCATCCCACTCTGGAGCTTCCTCCTGAGGGATCCCTTTGGTTATTCCTTAAGCACTTTTACCATGGCCGTCCCAAAACCAGTCCCAAAGGTAGCTGCTGGACCAATAAATGTTTGAACTCACCTATAAAATCCCTACTCAGTTACTTTTTCCAAATAAATATGGGGCTGAGCTGGCTGGGCTCCCATCCCCGAGGCAGTTCTGGATGCTATTTTTAATCCCTGTGAGAAGATGAATCCCGAATTTCTGGACAATGTTCGCAGGCACCTAAACTCAGGAAAAGAAGGGAAAGGGAAGAGGAAGAGAAGATTTCCCTCCAGCTCCTGTCATCCCAGAATCGTCCTTGCAACTGAATCCCACAGGATTTCTCACCTGACGGCAACACACGTTTACAATTCCCTTTGTTTATCCACAAATACGTCCCTAATTTCATCTTTTCATGTCAGACACGCTTCACCTGCTCACCCTCCCAGACACCCACCTCGAGAATTTCCCCAGACAAAACTTGTATTCCATCAAAATTCCCTCTGATGAATGTTTATAAACTGTGAAACAACCGGAACTGTGAAGGAGAATTGCACTGCAACACCACGCATGGACATCTCCTGCCTGGAGCACACCGGGGGTGCTGCCAAAATCATGGAATCACGAGATCACTGAGGTTGGGAAAGACCTCCAAAACCACTGAGTCCAACCTGTGATGGATCCCCACCCCGTCAGCCAGCCCAGAACACTCTGGCTACGGTGCTAATGGCACAAAATTGGGAAGATTATTCCACACACCTGCTCTTCCTCAGCTTCTCTAAGGCAGAACTGTCCCTCATTCCTGACTAAATTAATCAGACAGTCAGGATGGTTATGGAGAAGGAAGCTGGATTCAGCTGTGAGTGAATATCCTAGGAGTGTGAGGTGCAGATCCCAGGTGGAAGGAGCTGGGCTGGCTGGCAGCACAATCAAGAACTGAACAGATCCAGGCTTAAGGACAGAAACAGCCAAAAATTATTTAAAAGGAGGCTTTCCTGGGAATATTTTAGTCCCCAAATCCTTCACCTGGGGGCAGGTGCCCGTGGCTTGTGGCACCTGTGTGCCAGGGTGTCACACACGAGCCCAACTCCGGGATTTTCACGTCTGGCTTTGGAAGTGCCGAGATGAAGAGAGCTTTGTAAAAGGAGCTCTGGCTCCTCTCGGCTTCCCACGCCGGGAGCTGGGAATGGGAATTAGGTTAAAGAGCTCCTGGGCTCCCAAGCAGAGCGTGGCATGGAATGAAAACGAGCCCTGGCCAGCACATGACCGGGATGAGCAGCGGGATTAATCCCACAGCGGCACCGGGAACAACCAGCCCCCAGCCTGGCGTCGGGACAAGCACCGGGCCAGGCTGGAATACCTCAAATTCCACTTGAAACGGTACAAAAACAAACCAAAAAATCCTTTTATCCACTAAGTATGATCCAAGTCTGGCACAGGCAGCTCCATCCTTGGTGGGGGGGCAAATGGGATCTAGCCCTAAGCAACCTTCTGGGAACACCTCAGCTTGTCAAGGATTCCAGGAAATCTCCTGGGATCTGCTGGTGATGGGAGAAGCAGCACCAATCCCACAGGACTGGGCAGAGCTGAGGAAGTTTTGTGCTCCGGATCACAAACAGCTTTTACCTTTAGCTGGAGTTGGCAAAGGAAAAACATGCTTCCCAGCAATGGTCCTTCCTTATCAGCCTCACACCTCATTAGCCTTATCTGCCAGAACTCCAAGATGCTATCAGCAGGTCCCTACTTCCGACAGAGCCTCGGGGAAGGAACGCCAAAAAGCAGCCAAATTCACGTGTGTGAGCTCAGCCACGCTCCCTGGATGGGGTGGATTGGGAAGCAGAGGCATCAGCTCCCACTGCCAACAACAGCTCCCTGACCACGGTGGAGATCCCTGCCTGGGAGCTGTGTGTTCCCAGAGCTGCTGGGCTTCCCTTGGGATCGTGCTCGGCTCCAGGGCTCCCACACAAGCCCAGCCCATGACTCCTGCACCTCTAGAACGGAGTGAGGGTGTCTGGAAGCCTTGTTGGAAGCATTCCCATGAAACCCAGATTTTGGGTCCCGCACAACGTGACGTGGTGTGAGCCCGGAGACTTTGGGAATTCTCTCCTCCCAGCCTCACCTGCCCTTCCAGCTGTGTGGGAGCCTCTCAGGGATGGCCAGCATGACTTGTGGGCTCATTTTGGGGGGCGAAGATAAAAGGAGAGCCCCACACCAAAGGAGAGGGGTGGATCTGGCTGCACCCACCCACTGCCACCAACACGGAGCAGCGACACCAACATCCCACGGGATGGGGGAGTGGTGGCACAGCCAGTGGAGCTCCAGCACAAATCCAAGCATCTCTCATGGCATTGGAGCTCTTGGATGGTGTTCCAGCACCACACAGAGCCCCCGAGGGGAGGCCCCAATCCCAGGGTGCCACCAGCACCCCCATTCCCGATCGGAGCCGGCGGGCATTGGCCAGACCCAGCCTTCCAGAAGGCTCCAACTCCTCAGCTGCCTTTGGGAATGTCTTCTCCAGCTCCACAGGCACCAGAGATTATGGGAAGGCTGTAAATCCCAGCATTAGCAAGGCTGCAACCAACTGCTCCTAATGATGCCCCTTGGGAACATATGCTCAGCCTTCTGTCACCACACTCCGAGGGCCTTTGGGAGCACTGCAGCCCCAGCACGGCCCCACAAACAGGATTTCACACTTCCAGCGTGGAATTCTGCCTTTGATCAGGCACTGGGTGACAGCAGCACCCCTGGGGCACCCGCACAGCTCCATAGGGAAGGACCAAATTGGAAGATTTGGGCTGGGAGTTGGCAAAACTTAGCTCCTTAAAATTTAGCTCCTGCCCCGCATCCAGGCAGGGGGATGGCCCCGATTCCAGGAAATGGTCACATTCCAAAGGCTGCCAGAGCTCAGGGAATGTTTGGACAACACTCTCAGGGATGCACAGGGTGGGCTTGTTGGGGTGTCTCTACAGGGATGGGTTGATGATCCTGTGGGTCCTTCCAGCTCGGGAGATTCCATGACCTGTGGTTTTAAGTGGAAAGGAAAATTCCTACAGCAGCCAGGCACCTCCAGCGCTCAGGGAAAAACCAGGATAGGGGGAATGTGGAACCCCCAAAGCAGGGAGAACACAGCCAACAGGAGCAGCAGCACGGCCCTGGCAGCTCCGGAGGTCCCGGCCGTTCCCGCGGCGCCGCGGAGGGAGCCTGGCTCTGCTCCTGGGAACAGCACACACGGAGCCACGCCGGGCACAGCACAGCTAATTAGTGTCCTTTGCTGTCACTAATGAGGGTGGGAAAGGAGCGCTGGCCATGGGATGTCTGTATTCCAGGACGGCTGACAAGTGTTCCCAGCCGGAGCCGCCGGGCCGAGCGAGGGGCTGGGATAAATTCCCTCTGCAGGAAGGGACTCCCCGGGTAGGAGGGGGAGAACCAAACCTCCCTGCCAGGGTGACAGCAGCGAGGAGCACTGAGCCATGCTGCTCTTACATCCACACACCACTCCCAGCAGGGAAAAATCCTGATTTACAGACATCATTTCCTCCGGGATGCCCAGTCCAGGTGGTTTTCCTACCAAAAAAGGTGCCCCCACTGAGCTGGCACAGGGTGAGGAAAGCAAACCAAACCAAACCCCACAAACCAAACCAAACCCCACAACCCAAACCTCACACACACCTTTCCATCTCCTTTGACAGTGAGGTCTGTGCCAGCTTGCAAAGTCCAAGGTCTCAATCCTTTTCCATAATCCAATTTATTGCCACGCTTCTCCAGCTGTATTTTAGCCTTTTAAACAATAAAAGATAAAGGCACTCCTGCAATTCCATCTTCAATCCAGACCAATCCAGGCAACAGCTCCACGACACCTTTATTTCAAATGTCACCTCAACAGATGGTAGAGAAGAGCCCAGGAGGGACAAGTGACAGCAGAGGCAGCAAAGCACAAAGCCTGATTTCCACAGGCTTTCTTTGAACTTCCCTTGGAAATTCCGCGGCATCAAAACCGACTTGGCACAAATAACAATTGTGGAATTAGGGCAGGACCTGGACATGGCCTTTTCCCAGAATTCCAGCAGGTATTTGGGGAATCTGAGCTGATACCCTGTATTTAAACAGCATTTATTTTGTATTTCTAAGGTACAAGGTGGGTTTGGTGGACAAGGATTTATTCCAGGAACTCCTCACAGTTCCAGGTGAAACAAATCCTTAAATTTGAGCGAAATGGTGGGAACTGATTCACACAGCAGGCTCCAGGAAAAACATGTGCTGCCAGCTGAGCTTGGTGGGATGGGTGGATGTGCTGATGATGATGTGGGGGTACCAAGGAAAGGGGGCACAGGGCAGCAGCGCGATCCCCATAAAATCATGGAATCATTTCGGTTGGAAGAGACCTCCAAGATCATCGAGTCCAACCCAGCCCAATCCCAGCAGCATGGCCCATCCTGCCCAGGGATGATCAGAACTCTCTGCCTCTCCAATCTACACAGAATTCCAGGAATTCAGCCCAAAACCTCAGGCTCCAAGTCACCTGAACCCCGAGGAGCCTCCCCAAACACATCCCCAGAGATGAACACAAATCCACACAGGAGCTGCCAGTCTCCAGAGCATCCAGAGGGGAGGAGGAGAGAAGCTGGGACTGTTCCAGCTGGGAAATGGGTCACTGAAACAGGACTGGCTCATAATTAACTCCCTGCATTAATCAGGCTCCTTGGAAGGGCAGAATCCAGCAGGAATAGCTCGGGAGTTCCTGCCTTGATGCCGGGAGCTCGGCACCCACCGGGAAGGAGGAGCTACCCCCAGGCACAAGGCAGGAGCTCTGTTCCACAGGGAATGTTTTCCCCTCCCAGCCATCAGAAGGGAGCTTGGCTCCAGCCTTGGAAGGAGATTTCCATGCCCTGAAAGGAACACCAGCTCTGGGGAGCAGCGGGAGCCCGGCTCTCCCGCTCCCGGGAATTCTCTTCCATGCCATGCCAACCTGTCACGGGGGCCGGCTTTCACGGGATGCAGGGAAATTTTGCATGGATCAAAGACAACCTGCTGCACGTGCTGGGGGCTTAGCAGGAATCTGGGCTGATCCATAGGGCAGGGCCGTGAGGGAACGTGACAGGAGTGGTGTCCCTGCACTCTGCTTTTGGCCGTGAATCCAGGATGTAATTCAGGATACGATCCAGAGCGCGTGGGACTAAATAACCCCACCCTTTTTATTTAAGGCAGCAAAATAACTGAAATAATCTAATAGTTAGAGCAAAATGTGGGGGTTTTGCTCCTAAGTTCCCAACCCTGCACCTCCACAGCAGGTGCTGGGGAGCAGAGATCGGATACTTCAAAATCCCACTTTGCCTCCTCACCTGCATCCCAGCTTCCTTCCCAGCTCCCACTCCAGGAAGGAAAACAAGCATCCCTTCTGGACAAGGGTCAGGGGAACGCTCCTTGCTCCGGGCTAACAGACCAGGAGGTTTCACTGTGGCCAAAATGTTATTTTTATAAATATTTGCCGAGCTTAATTACAACCAAAATATTCCAAACATTTTTTTTTTCCCTCATAGAAAGTGGCAATGGAAACCTGTTGCTAAAGACTCCCTTGGAGGAGTTGAAACCCAACCAAGCAGAGCCCTCTGAAATGCAAACCCTCCCTAAACAAGCTAAGAGCAAAAATGGGACGCTGGAACAGCTTCTGTGTCCAAACACAGACAGGAAAACAAGCATGGATCAAAGGAAAAATCCGGAGAGAGAACAAGGAGTGGTGGAACTGCTCCGTGTGGGCTCGGGGCAGGTGGGCTGGGCAGCACCAGGAGATGGGAACAGCCTCATCCCAGATGGACACACGGCTCCAGAGGGTCACCACGGAGCAGGAATCCGTGACAATGCAACAGCAGGGCTGGAGCGTGGCCAGGGAAGGGAAAGGGGCTGGAGAATTCCTGAGGGAGCTGGGAAAGGGGCTCAGCCTGGAGAAAAGGAGGATCCAGAGGGATCTTCTCCCTCTCCGGAATTCCCTGACAGGAGGGGGCAGCCGGGGGGGTCGGGCTCTGCTCCCAGGGAACAGGGACAGGAGGAGAGGGAACGGCCTCAGGCTGGGCCAGGGGAGGCTCAGGGTGGATATTGGGAAAATTCCTTCATGGAAAGGGCTGTCAGGTGGAGTCCCCATCCCTGGAGGATTTAAAGCCCTGTGGATGTGGCACTTGGGGACGCGGGGCAGTGCTGGGAATGGTTGAACTCCATGGTCTTGGAAGGCTTTTCCAACCCAATGGATCCTGTGGTTCCACGACACCGGACAAGAAGAGCTCCCTCCTCTGCAAACAAACACCTGGAGCAGAACTGGTTTCAAGCCCTTTGCTCATTCCAGCTAATCCTGGATGTTCTTAGGCCAGGCAAGAAGGAACTCCTGGCTATCGCTGTTCCCACCAACCAGGCTGTTAGGAAAAGGCACACAAACACTTGGAGGTGAACGCTGGGATTGCACAGCCAGTGCTTCCCATTAACTGCAATCCATGGAATTCAAGAGGGCACTTTTACTGCTCAGTCACACCAGTAATACCAGCTAAAATTCTGGGCTCTTGGCTCAAAATGAAATCAAAAGTGAGCATTATAAAACCAGTGTGAAACCTTCCAGCACCACAGCCATGTTAATTCCTCTGCATTCCCTAAAATGAGACAGAAATCCTGGAAGACACACAGAAGGTCATGCTGCACACTTGTGAAAGAAGAGGACAAGACAAAACTGTTCTTCAGTCACAAAATCATGGAATTCCAGACTGGTTTGTGTGGGAAGGGACCTTAAAATCATCTCATTCCCCCCCTGCCATGGGCAGGGACACCTTCCACTATCCCAGGGTGCTCCAAGCCCTGTCCAAGCTGGATTTGAGCACTGTATGTTTTCATCTCCCTTTGTGCCTCTGCCTGAGAAAACACCTCCCTGACTGTGCTTCATTCATAAACCCTTCCCAAGTGCTCTGAGTACCCAGGTTATTATTCCCAGCAGGAAAGAAGTGCTCAGATCACCTCTGGAAATCCATCACAAGAGACACTGCTTCAGACCCCTCCTGAGTTTAACGGGAAAGCAGGAATTGGGCCCTGCATCCACCCCAAACCCACAGCCCTGCACCCCGACGTGGTGCTGACGAATCAGTTCGTGGAATCAAGCTCACACCACCCTGAGAAACACAGGCCTTTGTCCAAAAGCATTTGTCAGAACAAAAACAGAACCACCCAAAATTGAACTGCACTCAAGCCCTTAAAAAGGGAGGAAGGGCAAGGAAGGAGCAGACAGGGCTGGACATCAGGGATTTGAGCTGGAAGGGACCATCTCACGAGGATACCCACAAATTAAGGAATGCAGAGCCAGGAGAGGGACTGATGCAGTGCTTTCTGCAGGGTGGCAGGGTTTCTGTCAGTGAGATGCTGTTTCCCACCCTGCAGGAGCTGGGGTGGCCCTGGGAGCTGTATTATCCCTGATCCCTTCCATGGAAAAACACCCCACACAATCCAACTGCAAACCACTCCAAAGGCAGGATCAGGAGTACTCGTGTCCCTAAGGATAAACACAAGTGGAGCACCAAAAAAATGCTTTTCCAAGGAATCACAAAAACACTGGAATTAATTTAAATCTCTAAATCTGCCCCTGTTTTCCTTTCTCCAGCACAGACCAGCAGGAGCAACACCACTGACACCGTGGTGCTGGGATCCCAAAGGGAGCTTCCAGTGATCATGGAATCCCGGAATGGGCTGGGCTGGAAGGGAACTCGGAGCTCATCCAGTGCCACCGCTGCCATGGGCAGGGACACCTCCCACTGTCCCAGAGTGCTTCAAGTCCCTTCCAACCTGGCCTTGGACACTTCCAGGGATGAGAAGTTCAGAGAGTGAGGATGGGATCCCAGAGGGCAGAGAGTGAGGATGGGATCCCAGAGGGCAGAGAGTGAGGATGGGATCCCAGAGGGCAGAGAGTGAGGATGGGATCCCAGAGGGCAGAGAGTGAGGATGGGATCCCAGAGGGCAGAGAGTGAGGATGGGATCCCAGAGGGCACGGAGTGAGGATGTGCTCTGGAATGACCCTGCTCGAGCAGGGAGGTTGGACCAGATCACCCCCACTTGGGGTCCTCTCCAACCTGACCCATCCCCTGAGGGCCACAAGAAATGCTATAAAAACCCAAACCAGGAAAGCTCCAGCCTGGAGGAACCTGGGAACATGCCAGGGGAGCAGGAGCAGGCAGCGAGGAGGGATGTGAGGGATGTGCCAAGGTCGCAGCCCCTGCCCAGGTCTGGGAAGATCCCACTGGGGCTCTCACAGCCCAGCAGCTCCCAGACCTGTGGCTTTGCTGAGGAAGCAGGGCCAGCTGGGATCCCAGCCCCGAGTCCAGCTGGCCCCGAGCTCCTCACGGATCCACCCAGCCAGCCTCGGGCCAGCGCAATCCGGGCACAGCCCACGGGATCTCGGCGTTCCGGCGCTTCCCATCTTCCCTGACGAACACGGATTCTACGGAAAGCCAAGCGTCAGGGCAGAGGGCTCTTTCCCTTGAACATGTTTTACCAATTAGGGCCTCGTGGTCTCCATCACAACATCCAACACGACCCAGCAATGCCGACACACGGCGCGGGGTTTTACGGACACTGCACGCTCCGGGTCCCTTCCTCTCCCGGCTCCAACACTCATCAGAACCCCGGGAAGCTGCCTAAGGAACTCTAATTAATTAGAGTCGTTACCCAAGTCATGCTAGTTCCCTGTTTAGATACGTTTAAACTTCATTATTTCATCCCAGGATTTCTCCTGTTGCTGCTTTCCACACACCAGCTCTGCCATGGCCATTTTCTGCTCCGGGAGGGACAAAAATCCCTGGGATCTCCAGCTGCCCGGGGAAGGACACAGCTGGCTGCATCCAACACCTCCAGGGCAGCAAAGGGAGGAATCCCAGGGAATTATGAATAATACAGGGATCTCAGAACTGATCAAGGCCTGTTAGGATTTCGTTCAGCAGAAAACAGGGATCGTTCTGCCTGTTATTAAACCCAAAACTCCTTCCCACCCTGTGCTGTTCAATTAAACATAACGAGCTCCATGCTCCCAGCCAGGATGCTCCTTCTTCCACATCCCAGGATTTCCAGGGACGGATGTTCGATGTTTTCAATCCAGTTTTAGGGGAGATTTTTTTAACCAGTATCGAGCTTGCTTTTGTTCTTACTGAAGCCTGACAGTTTTACAGAACTTTCAGCCTCATTATTGGTCCAAAGAGCTGAGTGAGCCCCCACCCCACCTGAAATCCAACAGATCTTAAAGATGGGAATCCACCTCAGCGTATTCCTCTTTGACTTCCTCAATCCAAGCCCTTCCAGCACCTCTTTCCCAGGTGAATCTCTCTCCAAAACCCACACCAGACACGGAACGCAGCAGTAACAAACTCCAGAATCCTCATCCACGACTTCCATCTGCATCCAGCCACTCCCTGCATTTCCAGGGCTCTCTGATGCCCCCGGTTTTGCAGCCAGGCTCGGCCTCTGGAAGCCGGACAATGCCAGGAGGATTCCCTGAGGGGTCCAGGCTGGGGATTGCATCCCAAGGATATCCTGCACGCCGGCACTATCCCGAGGGAGCTCCGGCTGTGCCCTCAGCTATTTTACTGCACTGCTCCTAAAAGGCAGGCAGTTTTCTCAGGCTTCAGTAAACAGGCTCCTTCTGCCAATTATGCAAATCAGATGTAGATTTATCCCAGCAGACTTGGCCAGTCCCAGCAAGGGAAAGGGAACCGCAGCATCCCGATCATATCGGCCCATCCTGGTGCTCCATGAGGGGATCCCGAGCCAAACCCATGCCCTGGCATGCCTGGAAGGGCTCCCCTCACTGCCCCCCCACCCTGCAAAGCAGAGCCAGGGCGCCCCTTGCATCCTAAATTTCCAACCACTCCCCATCTGGATCACCTTTGGTTCGGTTGCCAAGGTTCTGGTTGGTTTTCCTCAACCCTTCATGGAGGGCACCCGTGGGCCCACAGACCCTTTCTGCTCCGTCCATACCTACGGAACCGGAGCATCTACAGAGAGGGAACAACAATTCCTTGCACCAAAAACCCCACTTCGGCCCTAAATCCCATGGGGAGACATGCTGGATGTGGGAATGATGTGGCACAGCCCTGAGGGGAGGTGGGACCAAATGTGAGGCCCATCAGCTTCAACACCTTCCATCCACGCTCCTGCTCCTCCCCAGGGCAAATAATCCCCTTTCTGAAGGCTCTGACACCAGCTGGGCATTAAATCCTGATTTTGTGCCCAGCTCTCCTGCAGAACGTGGCTCTGGTTTGGAAATGCATCCTATAGATTCCCTGGCACACGGCGTGCGCTGGGATTTGCTTCCTGCAGGAGCCCTTTTAAACCAAATTACAAAGTTTCAACATCAAGCTGAGAATCACGTTGCTAGTATGACGCAGTTTAAAAACAGTGGGGTTATTTTTATCATTAAAAATATCCAATAGAATCATCGGATTGTGGTTCTTGGGGTCCTCAGCTACCTGGCAAACAGCAGGTGATAGAAATTCCCGTGGAAGGCAGCAGGAATTCTTGGCCATGCCAGTCATTTTCCCACCCTGCACATCAGAACATCCCCTCCCCTTCCATAACAACTCCCTGCTGGAATTCCCTTTAGAAACCCTCATCCACACAGTATTTTGGAAAATTTGACTTGGAAGATGTTCCGGATGAGCCCTTCTGGAGATCAGCACGGCCCCTCCCAGGGTCACACCTGCAGCAGGCGGGACCTGGCGGCTCCCCCCTCTTCCTGCTCAGGGGAACTTTGCAGAACTCCCTTGAACGTGCTCCAGGGACAGGATTAGGACTCGGATCAGGACCTGGATGTCCTCACAGGAGGGCTGAGCCCAGCTTTGGAGTCGGCTGCTGACCAGCTCTGCACTTAGGAACAGAAACACCCACCCTTGGGACAGGAACTTGCTTGTTTAGGACTTAGGGATTTAGGAACTGATCTTTAGATCCCAGGAAGTTTTCTTAATTGCTGATGAAGGAGTGGCCAAATTGTTAGGAAGAGTGGTGGGACTGAGAGAATAATCCATGGACATACAGCAAGAGAAGATCCAACGAGATGTATCCAACAGCTGTGCCAAGACTGAGTGCTTGGATAACTGATCCCATCCTCTGCTCCTTCCTCCCAACATTCCTCCCAGCCCTGAATCATCAGGGAGCAGGTCAGGATTGCTCAGGAGTCCACCATTACCACACACCACAAACACAGACTTAAGATTTCTCATCCTATTCCTAATTTCAGTAAGAATCTCTAATCTCAAAGTTATTCCCCCCCCAAAAAATGCCTTTAAAAGTAACAACAGCCAAAACCCCCTAAAATCCAACTCAGACTTAATATTTCTCATCCTATTCCTAATTTCAGTAAGAATCTCTAATCTCAAAGTTATTCCCCCCCCAAAAAAATATCTCTAAAAGGAACAACAGCCAAACCCCCCTAAAATCCACCTCACAAGCAACTTCTTCCCCTCCTGAGAAAGCCCCGAAGTGCAAAGCCCCAGGCAGGCACCACGACGAGGGAGGTCACCAATTAAAACATTAGCAGGGAAAAAAACCAAAAACCCACCAAACCCCAAACCTGCTTAAGGTTCCTCTTTAATTAGATGTGTTTACAACAGCAGGAGTATCGTTCTGGAGATATTCTGGGAAGCTCCTGCCAGAAGTGATTTACCTTCCTCAGTGGG
>VWZW01005334.1:192468-205696 GCA_013397115.1 Edolisoma coerulescens | reverse complement strand
AGGCAGGCCACCGGGGATCGGGGATGCCTCACTTCCCGGGCAGGACACCCGGGATCTGGGATGCCGCGCTTCCCGGCCGGACGCGGTGCCGGGGCGAAGCCGCCGTTGTTCCTTCTCGCGGTGAGGTCACACCAGATAATTCTTGGAAGCAGCCAGAGGAATATTGATGGGAAACATCTGGCAAACGACACGGAGTTACCTCAGCTCTCCCGGCCCCGGCAGCGCTCCATGGACGCGCTGCCCACCGGAGGAGCTCGGCCCCTGCGGACACCAGCCGGACACCAGCCGGACCCTCCCTGCTGTGCTCCCGTCAGACCCCAAACTGCCCCTCCAGAGGGGCCATCTCCTTGTCCTCCTCCTTCCCAACACCCCTCTGGGCCAAGTGGCACCAGGAGCCACCTGGATGAAACGAGGCAGCTCCGGATTTCAGTCTCCTCCTGAATTCTGGGAGCAGGGAATGCTGCACCACGTCCCTGGCTCCCTTCCCAAAGGACAGGCTCCCAGGGGAGCCAGCCCTGCCCACTTCCACTCCAGGCACCCAATTTTCATGGAATCACGTTAAAGAATCCCAGAACTGTTCAGGTTGGAAGGGACATTAAGGGTTATCCAGTCCCACAGGCAGGGACACCTTCCACTGCCCCAGGGTGCTGGAATGCAGGACATGGATACAACCTCTCAGCTTTAGGGCAGAATGTTCCCCATCTGTCATTCCCTGTGACACGGAGCTTCCTGCAGCCGCCTCTCACGAACACACAGAGTGGGAACTGCAGCATCTCCACAGGAAAATACATTTTGTTAAATTTCCTACAGCTTTTTTTCTGGAATATAAAGGGATAACAAACACCTTCCTTCATCCTTCCCCAGGCAGTTCTGCTGCACTGGAGCCACCACTCCAAACTGGGCGATTCCTGGGGCAGAAAAGCTTTGGTGATGTCTCAGTCCCTTTGTATCCCTCAGACTGAGGGTTTTCACCTGCAGTAACCCAACACTCCACCTACAGACTATTCCACGCCCTTTGAATCCAACGGCTTGCAGGGAAAACAGAAAACATTCCCAGCATTAATCCAATAAAGGCCCCAAAACAGATCACAGCATCTTTGATAATTTTAACGTCTGCCTTGGCACATCCTTGGTTTAACCATCTGCTTAAACCCACACAGCCCTGGCACTCGGGGAGCTCTCAGGGGCTCCGACATAGATGATGGAGAATTTCATGGAATCATAAAATCACTGAGGCTGGAAAAGCCCTCCCAGACCACGGAGTCCCAGCTGTGCCCAATGCCCACCTTGTCCCCAGCCCAGAGCCCTGAGTGCCACCTCCAGGAATTCCTTGGACACCTCCAGGGATGGGCACTCCAAACCTCCCTGGGCAGTTCCAAGGCCTGAGCACCCTTTCCACGGGGAAATTCCTGCTGATGTCCAGCCTGAGCCTCCCCTGGCCCAGCCTGAGGCCGTTCCCTCTCCTCCTGTCCCTGTTCCCTGGGAGCAGAGCCCGACCCCCCCGGCTGCCCCCTCCTGTCAGGGACTTGTGCAGAGCCACAAGGTCCCCCCTGAGCTCCTTTTCTCCAGGCTGAGCCCCTTTCCCAGCTCCCTCATCCTCTCTCCATATGATCCATTCTCCAAACCCTTCATTTTCCTGGCCAGGTGCAACACGGACGATGCTGAACCTCGACGCTGGTGACATTGACACTGATGGAGCCCAACAAGAAGGACAGGGATTCCTTTTCCCTATAGATCTGGGCTCCTCTCCTGGCCTGGGACACACCTCTTGTCCCTCTGAGGTCCAGATCCCTGTGGCCAACACAGAGCCCATCCAGCATCCCCTGCAGAGCTGCCACGGCCACACCTCCCACAGCCCCGAGCTCCCGCTTCTCCCAGTGCCACAGGGAGCCCGTTCTGCTGTAAACAACTCCACCAGCCACCCCAGAGGGAGGGGAACACCCTCCCTGTGCCCGGGGTGGGCAGCTCCCACTGGCAATTAGAGCCCAGCTGGAAGGGCTCAGCTCTTAACGTGATGGGATGCTTGGAAAATCCGGTTGTTCATTTATTACTTCAAGAGGAGCTGAGCTCGTTTGAAAGTCTAGTCCTGACTAGCCACTGAGCTCCTGCACAAAACTGGTCCTTAATCTCGCCACATCTTGGTTTCCTCACCTTTAATTAAAAGGTATTTAATATATAAACCTCCTCCACCAAGACTCTGTCAAGTAAACTCCATCGGTTTTCCCATCCTGGGAAGGATTGTGCAAGTTTTCCCTCAGTGACAGACACAAACGAATCGCTCCAAAATTGTGGGATCTCCCCCCCAAAAAAGCCAACAGGGACATCTCAATGGAAAACAGATCCTTGTATCGACGGGATTTTCTTCTTTCACGGTCATGGGTACTGCAGGCAGCAGGGTGAGAGTCCCCTCATCCCTGTTCCCACAGTATTCCCTGAATTCCTCACCGTGGCTGACAGATGGGGAGCAGGAGAAGGTGTGGATGCCACAGCCGGTCCCAGCAGGTGTCCTGGCTCCCCGAGCAGAGCTGCAGGGAGCAGAAATCCTGCAGGGCACCCCCAGCCAGGGCGGTGGATGCAGATATGGATTAGGGCACTAATGAAACAAGCCTTCAATTAATCCCAGGGGGAAACGCATCCCAGGCACAAAATCCCTGCACGTTCCGGCACAGATGGAAATCTCTTCCCAGGAAGAGCTGTGCAGGGAAAAGCAGGGCTGGGGGAGGGACTGGGGAGACTGGTTAGCCCTGCACCAGCACTCCCGGCCTTTCCCTTTCCCAGGCACGAAAATCCCTCTCTAATGGAACTCCCAGCAGGAGAAACACCAGCCAGCCAGGAACACACAGCCCGGGAGCCTCCCCGCCGGAGGAGGTGACCCGAGGGAAGCTCTGCACTTGTCCGGGGGAGCTGCAGCCCCGGTGTCCGGCACTGACCACGTCCCCTGGCCGCAGCCCAGAGCTGCAATCACCTTCCCTCTCCACGGGGCTGCTCTTGCAACACTGCCCAGCTGGGTGTTCTCCTACAGCGCAGCCTTTCCCAGCACCCTTTTCCCACTTGGAGGGCCATCCCATCCCTCCGGGTCCCCATCCTTGGGAACGGGAGCTTTTCCTGCTTCTTCCTCACGCCCAGGTGGCTCCCAACACCAGGAATAACAGCATGGATCAGTGCAGGAGCTGGAGTGACTGAACCAGCCATCAATGCACTGTTACAGTGCCACACCAATTAAACATCCAGAGGGTGAGACCACCACTCCCAGATTTTTCAGGGAATGATGCGCCGGGATGAAGGCAGCTCCATAAATTCCCATCAAATCACGGTCCATCCCAGAAGGGGAAGCCAGATTTTGCCTCAGCAAATACAGTGGGGATCTATTTGCACCTCCACAGATCACTCCCATCTTCAAATTCCCCCATCCCAGCCCGAATTTCACTTGGCAGTGGCTCCAGAAAACAATCCAGCCGAGTGGCGAGTGGGCACGGGGGAGCCCGTGGGGATTACGTGGGTTCTGCCTTCACGTGAATCCCAATATCTATGCAAAAACACAACTTTAGGCCAAGCACCACAAACATAAATAAATGGATGGATATCCCTGGCTCATCCCAGGCTCTCCCATCCCTCCGCATCCCAGGCTTTCACAACTTTTGTTGCCTCTCCTTTGAGTCAGGAAAGCAAATCCCTTCCTTCGAGTTTTCCACGGATCCCTCCCTGACCTGCAGCTTGCTCCTGCTGTCTCACTAACGCACACTCGTCCCCTTAATCCCCCTGCCTGGGATTAGCTCCATGGGATTGGGAAGCCCACAGGAACACCGAGGTCTGGTTTGCCATCCCCAGCAGGTCTTGTCCCCCATGGAAGGTGCAGGATGGGGCTCCCCCCAAGCCGCACCCCCAAACCCCAACTCCGTGTCCCGCTGTGCTCCTCTGCCCCTTCCTCCAGGGGTGTTTGTGCCTCAAATCCCTTCTCCAAAGCCTCACCCACTCAAGGGTTTGGAAGCATTCCTGCCATCCCATGGAGCGGGGCTGGCACTCCACGCACTCACTGGGTGGACACAAGCTGGAGGAGGAGCCCTGGAGATAAAATTCCCTCTGGCACCACACAGATCTCAGCTGATGGAGGACGCCACACCCAGCTCCCGGGGCTCCATCCAGCCAGGAATTCCCATGCATGTGGGATGCAGCAGCATCTCCCTTTGCAAACCAGATCCTGGCACACATAAAACTCTGCTCTCATTTCCCATAAAGTCACTTCAGTTCTCACCTGCTCTGAAAGCAGCAATTACTGCCACTGCTCCCGGGGGGAATATTATTCCTATTAAAAGTGAGGAAATGACACAGGGTTCCTCCTCAGACGTTACAAGTGGTGACAGAGCCACCATCAAGTCACAGCCTGTCCTGTCTTGAGTGCCAAGGCAGGGTAAAATGTGAACCTACAGCTCCAGCTGACAGGAGGAACGTGGCAATTCCCGAAACCCAATAAACCAGCAAGGTGCTTTTATGGATCCTTCCTAACAGTCTCCACAGTGGGGATGCTGGGATGGGGCTTCCACACAGCTCTCCCTTCACAGGAGCACCACCAGCTGCACCTCCCAGTCCTTGGGATGTCCATGGGGTGTCTCTGGGTCATCCCAGGAGCTGGGGACAGGCACACGTGGCCGGAGAAGCGGCCTGTGCTG
The DNA here is from genome assembly GCA_013397115.1 of Edolisoma coerulescens. NCBI lineage: Eukaryota > Metazoa > Chordata > Aves > Passeriformes > Campephagidae > Edolisoma > Edolisoma coerulescens. Next base: position 201,029 of record VWZW01005334.1, on the reverse strand, counting down.
CCAACTCCCTGGCATTTCATCCCTGCCATGGAAATGTGCACAGGGACCGCAGCATCAATGCTGCTTTTGTGATCTCCCCAGCTGACTTCATTCCTAACATATATCCCAATGGAAGAAGTTCAATTTCATGACAAATGCATGACATTTTCCATCTGAAGAACGCCGAGGAGGAGCGCGCTCGCTGGGATGAGCTGGGGCCTACCGCTGCCAAGCGTGTATCTTCAGGAAACTCGGAGTTATCCTGCCAAAGGGTGGGGGGAGACCAGATCCCCTTCCTGTCTATAAATATTTTTCTGCTGCTCTGCTCCCTCAGCAGAGCTCTTCCAGATTTCTGTTGGAGCAAAGGAGCGCTGGGGCTGCCTCTGCCACAAGCCTGGAGCGGCTCCAGCGACATCGAACACCAGAGCCAGGGGGAAGAACCGGGCACAGCACACACTCACCATGTCCTAGAACTTCTCTCCTCCCAAGAACTTCACCCAAATCCCCGTGGCTGTGTCTGTCCCACAGCCCTCCTGTGGGGCTGGGTCACGGGGAGGTAACTCCACACCACCCCACATCCCTGAGGATGCTCCCGGACACTTCCCACTCCCTCATCCAGGGCTGGACATGCAAAACCCGAGCAGCAGGTGGTTGGGAATCTCAAAATGGGAAGCCTTAATCTGCCTCCTGCTTTTCTGGAGCATGCAGAGCCCCTCGTGCAGCGCAGGGGAGAGGAGCCCGGCATGATCCCGAACCTTTTTCCCAAAGGGGAGGTCGCCGGGTCAGATGTTTGGGAAGCAAGCGAAGGCAAACCCTGGGTTCGTACCTTCAATCTGCTCACCAGATGTGCACTTCAAAAAGCCTCCAAGTCCAAGTCAGCTGGAGGAAAAAACCTTTAAAGTCCTGTGCTGTGTGACCTACATCCCTCATTCTCCACTCCCCCAGCAGAACTCTTCCTTTTTTCACTTGACCTCTGATTGTTCCCTGTTTTATCCCAAAGGCTTAAAAGCCGTAAGATAGTGCATTGCCAGAGATTTAAGAGCAAGGAAGAGAGAGAAGTGCAGCTCACATGGAAAACCTTGATGTGTGTTATACCCTCGAGGTTCCAGCATTTCCCAGGCAGCATTTCCCATCTCGGAATCCCTAAAACCCTGAGCCGGGCGGGCGAGGAGGGCGCAGCCGGAGCCGAACAAAGGCGGGAGCGCTCTGTGGAAGCGCTCGGCTGGAATTTTCTCCCCAGGTACTCTGAGCTGCATTCAGTGGCAGGAGCATTAATGTCTAGTCCATTCTTCCAGCACGTTGGCTTGACCTCCTTGGATGTGCAGAGCCAAGCAGCCTTTGGCTCTGCCCTCCCCGTCACCCCCGGCGCGCTCGGCTGCCGCAGGATTCCCGCGTGTGCCCGTCCTGCGTCGGCTGCTGCAGTGGAATCAGGGAATATCCAGAGTGGGAAGGGACCCACGGGATCATGGATCCAGCTCCTGGCCCTGCACAGACACCCCAACAATCCCACCCTGGCAGCGCTGTCCAAACTCTCCTGGAGCTCTGGCAGCCTCGGGGCCGTGCCCATTCCCTGGGGAGCCTGGGCAGTGCCCAGCACCCTCTGGGGGAAGAACCTTTCCCTGATATCCATCCCAAACCTCCCCTGACACAGCTCCAGCCGCTCCCTGGGTCCTGTCCCATGGAGCAGAGGTCGGCGCTGCCCCTCAGGAGCACAGGTGACCCAGGGACAATCCCTGTGCCACCAATGCCACCAGCGCCCGCCCGGCCCTTCCACACACACCGCAGGAAGCTCTCAGTGCTCAGAGCGAGCTTCCCGAGCTGAGCCTGGAGAAAACATGGCACAGCGCCAGGCAGCTCGTCGAAAACAATCTTAAAACTCCGCAGCCTGGCGCCGGTGCCAGGAGAGGATATGGATGTGCCACTGACCCAGTGACACAGTGACTGCGGGCACGGCTGGCACAAGGCAGCGCTGCCAGGGACACCGGGGCGCTGCCAGGCTGGCCCAGGGGCTCCTGCAGGTAAAAGCAAATCAGGAACCAAGAGAAGCTGTGCTGGCAGATGCTCCTGCACTCTGGGAAAGGGAACCCAACAGTGAAAAGGAAGAGGGAGATGGGAACGTAAAGAAAACAGGGAAAAAACGTTTCTGTCCACCGGAGCCATATCCCATCTATTTTTAATATTCAAAAGGAAATGTGTTTGCTGGCTCATTTGCAATAAAGCTTTTCATCCTCTGCAGCAGAGTAAAGCCCCAGCCACAGCTCGGGAGAAGCAGCATCACCAAGCCCCAAAAGCTGCACCTGGAGCTGGGCCAACAGGGAAAAATACAGATGAGGTTTTAGAAAAGCCCTCCCTGTTTGCATTCCTTGTGAAATACCACCAAAGCCAGCAGCAGGGCAGTGCTCCTCTCCTGCTCAGTAGCAGCTCAGGGTCTGATTTCAGCCTTGGAGCTGGGAGATCAGGGACATCCCCAATCCCAATCCCAGGGCGAGTCCCTGAGCCTCCAGCCTCCCACCACACAGCAAACGCCCTGGGCTGGGATTCCCATCCTTCCACACATCCCCAGAACCAGCAGCACAAGGACACGACGGGTTGGAGCTCGAATTCCCCGAGTGATCTGCCAGGGATGTTGGGCAAGGGTCCTGACTCCCATCCCACCCTGGATCATTCCGTGGCAATCCCCCCCAATGCTCCTGAGCATCCTGTGCAGGACTGGGGCCCTCGGCCTTTCTCAACCTCAGACAATGCCACTTCCCTTTATTTGCTGACATAATCCCTAAAATAGGAAACTTGTTCATAACAAAACCAGCCACACCCACAGCCACAATGACAAAACTGTCTCCACAGTAATATCAACACCAACCTGCTCTCTCCCTTGTTTTCATAGAGTTTATTTGCAACACAAGCACAGATAAATGCTTTGGGCCTTGGATTTTTTTTTTCCTTGCATTTTAGGATGAAAAATTCCAGGCACAAAACTTACAGACAGAGGTTTTTCACTGCCAACCCTCCAAATTCGCCAGGGTTTATTTTAGCTTCTCTGAAACAATATAAAAGCAAACATTCTAGGGAATGGAGCTTGTACTTCTGAGGGGTTACATCTGGATTAATAAAATCACAATTTCCTCATTTGCCAAAAATCAACTGGATGGAAATGGAGCAAAGCCCTTGCCAAGATGATGAGGTGGAGAATCACAGGATCGCCGAGGTTGGAAAACACCTCTGAGATCACCGAGCATTAACTGGGGCCACCACTAACCCACATCCCCATGTGCCACCTCCACACACCTCTGGAACACTTCCAGGGATGGAGACTCCACCACCGCCCTGGCAGCCCCTTCCAGTGCCCGTGAGGACAGAGGGGGAGATCCTCCAGGAGAGGAGGGAGACCCGAGGAGCTCCAACAAACCCCGGTGCTGACCTGGCAGAGGGAGCCAAGCACGCCCCAGCTCCGACCCCGGGCCTAGGGCATCCCTGTGTTTCCTCAGGTGTTTAGGAAGGAAGGGATGGATAAAAACACAACGCAGACACCTCGAGAAGTGTGATGGGTGCAGAGCGTGCTGGTGACATCCCAGGGGTGACAGCCAGGTTTTAATGAGGCACTTTCACCTGGCCGAAGCCAGCAGAGATTCCCACCAGGAAGGGTTTGACAGACAACACAAAACGCTGTTCCCACATCACAAATCCCTCCTGGAAACCACAGCGGAGGTGTGGAAACCAGTGGAAGGTGTGTTTCACCTCACGTTATAGCCAGAGCTGGCATCTCATCCCAAACCTGGCTAAAAAGGGAGCAGCACCAGCACAAACAATCACCAACACATGCTCGGTGCCCTCAAAATCCTTGAAATCCTGGCCACGTTTCAGCAGGAGCCCTCGTCCCTCTGCCCACTCCTCCTCCTCCCCTCGCTGGGAGGATTCAGAGCCTGTTCCCATAGGAACCAGGCACACAGGGACAGAAAGGAGCCCATGGGCACCGGGATGCACCGAGCTTTTACTGGAACCCCTTGGGTGGCACAAGCTCTCCTCGGCAGCACGGGCAGCGCTCACCGTCCCTCAGCACACCCAGCCACAACAGGAGCGCCCGGCTGAAGGGGAATTTTTTTGTTAATGAAAGAGCCCTTTCAACTCCAGAAGGTACAAGGAAGTAAACACGCTCGTGGGTGTAAGAAAATAAAGCCTTTTCATTTAAGCAGCACTTAACATAAGCTCTAAAACAACAAGAAAATCCAGGCGCGCTCCTGCCGCTCTGACGCCGCGCGTGCCAAGGTCGGGGTGCCTCCAGTCCGGGCACCAAACCTGCACCCCTCAGGGACCCCCTCAGAACATCCTCCCTGCTCTCCATGGGGAGCTCCTCCCAAGCCACTGGAGCTGCTGCAGCTCTGGGTTGACCCTAAGGAAACTTGAAGGTGAATTTGGGGGGAAAAATTCGTCTTGGGTCTTCTCCCTTGGCGGAGTTTTCTCCAGTGGCCTCTTCCCCACGTCAGCTCCAGAGGCCAGGGCTGTCTCCTGATCCTGCCAGCTCCAGAGGGGGTGCAGGACCACAGCTGAAGCAGGATTTGGCCCATCCCATGGGAAAACCTTCGGCTGTCCCTGTGCCCTGCCCTCAGGGGAAGCCAAACCCCACAGCCTCATCGCTCTGGGACTCCAGGGTGGAAGAGGAACGGCTGGACAGGCACCAGGTCACTGCTGGCAGTGGCACTGAAGGCTCCCTGATCCCACAGCTCATTAAGGGATAATTAACAATTCTGTGCCACAGCTATTGGAGGATGTGGCCAAGCCACTCCACATTCCCTGGAGCACCCCCTGGGAGCCCAGTTTACCTGGAGCTGTGAGCACTGGGCACTTTAATGAGCCCTGTGAGCGAGGTAATTAAGTCACTCACTAACCATCACTCCAAGACAACAAGGGGGACTTTTCACTGCAGCAACCTCTAAACATCAACAGATTTCCACCAAAATCTGACTTTGTTCATCAGCTACAATCCCTCCCCACTGAGGGCCTCATCCATCACCTGTCAGGGGGCTCCTGGCACCTAAATTCTTCCTGTCCAGACATGACTGGGAGAGAGAGGATCCCAAAAGTGACAGGGATGATGCTGAAGCTCTGCAGCATCTTGGCCACTGCATCTGTCACCCACTGAGCCCTGGGGAGTGGTGGGAGGCTGGCACAGGAGGTGCTCCCACCTCGGAGCTCTCACAGGGGACAGAGGATGAGCAACCCTAAAGATCCTTCCTCAAACTCCAGTTGCCTCTGATAACCAAGCAAAGGAAAGGAGGCAAAGCTGAGGCTGGTGCCTCACTGGTCACCTTCTCCCCAAGGTGAGCACCTGCTGCTCATCCCAAGGTCTTCCAAAGTGCTCACGAGGATCACAAAGCCAAGGAGATCGAATTCCTCTCTTCCCTGATCCCACAGAAGGGAATTTTTCAGACCAGAAGTGTTTGTGATTTTCTTTCACTTTTACTTTCCCAGCCTGCTGCTGCAAATCTCCCGACTGCTTTTGGATCTAGAGTCTATCCATCAACCACCCCGGGCCAGGAGCCAAACTCACACCCCCTGGAGCCCCCAGTGCCGGGCCAGCCCCACAAGAAATCCATTCAAAAAGGGGTTTTCCAGATGTCCAGTGGGAAACCCAACCAGGCTGCCCACACATCCGCCCTGGGCGTGAGGAACCCCAGGCTCCCCTTCCTCCTCTCCCTCCGAACGCTCCCAAGGCACAGCCGACCCTGAGCGCTCGCATCCCTGCAGCCACATCAAAGCCCCTCCGAGCCTCATCCCCAGGGAATCCCGAAATTCCAGCCAGGAAAAACCCCCGGGATTCACAAAACCTCGTTTCAAGTCCCTGAAACTCGAAGTGGTTTCACTTTCTTTAAGTCACTCTGAGATCTCCTTTCTTTACGACGCTTCTTTAAGGCAGCTCGTGCTCCAGCTGGGACTCGGAGCCTCTTCACAAAAGCACCCCCAGCTTTGGTGCATTTCCCACTGCCGGAACAAGCCCAGAGCCAGGGATCTCTGTGGAAGCCGGGATGCAGGAGGAGCCTGAACCCGAGCCCAGCTGCCCGTCCTGCAGAGTTTAAACCTGCCCGTGTCCTGCTCAGGGAGTTAAACCAGAGCCTGCCTGGCTCAGCGTGGGCTCACATTACTCCTGCTCTTTGCTGGCGTGTTTGGATGGGCAATCCACATAATTATCACAGATAATATCCCTGGTCCATGACAAACACCCAGAAATTAACATTCCTGGCTATTAATGGCTCCACAAAATCCATTTTTTTTCTGGAAGGACTACACCTACCTTCACTGCAGTCATTTTGCACTCAGTTTACTTTTCAGCCCCAAATTCCTACATCTTTTATGAAGATGGATCTGTACACTGCAGTATTTTCTGATTTTGAGGAGAACCAGGGAAGGCTCAGCTGGTTTATCTCTACAACTGAGATTTGCTGCCCAGAGCAGCTGTGGCTGCCCCTGGATCCCTGGAAGCGTCCAAGGCCAGGCTGGACAGGGCTTGGAGCAATTTGGGATAGTGGAAGGTGTCCCTGCCCATGGCAGGGAGTTGGAACAAGACAATCTTTAATGTCCCTTCCAACATCCCATTCTCTAATTCCATAATTTATCAACATTTTGATGCCCTAGACTTCTTAAAAGCTCTCAGGTGTAAGTGAGGTCAGGGCACCACAACATGAATTTCCCAAATCAGACACCCAGAGCCTGGATTTCCAGCCTGCCCCAGCAGCACCCCCAGCTCTGGGGACAAGGATGTGTCGAGGCAAGCCCAGAGCTGAAGCTGTAATTTCGCCGAAGGAAGAAGCGCCTGTGAAACGCCTTCCCTGAATGCAGGCAGGTATTTACGGTTATCCCAGCACAAAAAATGCAAAAATTATCTGTTCAGACATGTGGTCTGACTTGGAAGCACCAGCAGGGTTATGCTGCAAGCCTGGAAAAGTGGTTCAGGAGAAACATTATCCTGCTGGTATCATTATCTTTTTTGATTATTTGTTTTAATATTTCTTTTCCCCTCCCCGATCCGTAATTTTTCACGATGACTTCCTTTAATCAGGAAGTGGGAAATGGCTCAGGATCCCAGGCAGCTTGGAATGAAGCATTTTAATCACCCTCTTGCTCACGTGCAGGTTACTGACTCGGGAGGGTTTTTTATTTCATTTCCAGGCTCGGCAAAGTCACTTCATTAAACTCAACGAGGCTTCAACAGGGAGCTTTTGTATTGGAATCGATAAATTCCCTCCAGTAACGACGAGAAGGGAAGGAAACATCCCCCCCCATGGCATTCCCGGGATCCCTTTCCAAGGGGAAGGAGTGGAACAGGCACTTTGGGCTGTCCACCACCACCTCCATGACCCTGCAGTGCCAAATTTTCACTTCCATCCCACAAAAGGGGTGAAGATGCTACCCCCATCCTGACATTCAGGCACAGGGAAGCGGTGGAATTCCCATCCCTGGAGGGATTTCAAAGCCAGGTGGATGTGGCACTTGGGGACGTGGGTGGCCTTGGCAGGGCTGGGGAAGGGTGGCCTCAATCTTGGAGGGCTTTTCCAAACCAAACCATTCCATGATTCCATGACTGCAACACATCCCCCAGCACAGGATTGCTGCTGCCTCCTCCAGAATCCCCTTTTTCCTCATCCCAAGGCCGGGAGGTGCTCGGAGGGCAGTGCTGGTGTGGCTGCTGAGGTCCCCGTGCCAGCTCCGAGGGCATGCCACCAACACTGGTGTCAGGAATGGCACGACAGACGGCACCGGCACCGGCCCTGCCAGCTGATCCCACACGTGCCAGGAACCCACAGGGCCACTGCCCCCACCAGGGAAAGGTCGAGTCAGGACAGAGCCCAGCAGCTCCCACAGAGAACAAGGTCACAAATTCCCTCCTGCTCTCCTGCAGGAACTCAGTTCCAAAGAAGCACTTAATTATTTGTAAGAGTTAAAAAGGGATTTTTTGGGTTTTTTGGATGCTTGGCCCAGCCATCCCTGCTGTGGGAGGCGTCACCCTCCCAAATGAAGAGTTATTCCTTCTGGGCTTCCCCTTCACAGGTCACAGCATCCCCCCAGGAAAACAACCTGGATTCCCAGCCCCAGGTGGGACAGCAGGTTTGGAGATGGCACATCCCCAAGAGCAGAGAAGGATCCCACTGCTCCTGATCCCACTGCTCCTGATCCCACTGCTCCTGGCCCTGCCCCGTGCACCCCAATCCCCTCAATCCCCACAGGCACACAGGTGGCACCCACAGCTCACTCCATGTCGGAATTCAGGGATCAAAGGGGGACAGTGCCAAAGCTGGAAGGTGAAATTCCAGGTTTGCATCCCTGCAATCTGTCCCCAGCCAGGGAACTGCCTTCAGTCTGTGCTGCAAAGCCCCCTCATTGCAGAGTGACAGAAGTGTGTCCCAGCACCCAAAAATACATCACCAAATGGAATCATGGAATGGTCTGGGATGGAAGGGACCTTAAGGATCACCCCATCCACCCCTGCCATGGGCAGGGCCACCTTCCACCATCCCAGGCTGCTCCAACCCACCCTTGGACACTTCCAGGGATCCAGGGGCAGCCACAGCTTCTCTGGGAATTCCATCCCA
>VWZW01005334.1:171196-192429 GCA_013397115.1 Edolisoma coerulescens | reverse complement strand
TTCCCAATATCCCACCCAGCCCTGCCCTCTGGCAGTTCCAATCCATTCCCCCTTGTCCTTGACCAAACACAGGACAAATCCAAACACACAAACCGAGGTCTCTCCCGAGTTCAAGAACCCTGAATGAAAAGTACAGAAAGAGCAAAGTGAGAAACTGCCAAATTAAGGGAGTGCAAAACTCAACCACAGAACACTGCCCGTGCTCCCCATTCCTCACCTCCCACCACCGACGCGTCCGCAGAGTGCAACAATCACGGGACAGAAAGCAGGTCTGCGTGGGACAGGAATAAATTTGGGTCTGAAATGAGGGGCAGCTGCTCCTTGCAATGGCAACCACCGGAGGTCTGCCCCCGTGAGCAGCACCGAGAGCGGGGAACGCGCCCAGCCGGGCAGAGCTGCCCTGCCCCACGGACCCCGCTCCTCCGCCCAGCTCCCCTGCAGCTTAACTCAAACCAGAACTGCTCCAGGAATACACAGAGCCGAGCACAAATTAAATGTAAACCGAGCTCTCCTAAACAGGCTGCGCTCCGCTAAAAAGAAGAAAACACAGGAAATCTGCAGGATGAGGCTGATTGCTCAAGAGGAGCTACCACAGGGACTCAATTTCCATCCTTCCTGGAAATAAATCAGGAATTGCATGTACACAAATCTGACTCTGAGGCTAGGATAGAGAAAGCTTTCCTGTGCATCCCGAAAGTATTTATTATAGAGGTCTGGAGTTGTAAGACAAGCAGTGGTGTAATTAAAACAGGATTGTGCTCTGCCATCATCTGTCATGTCCTAAAAAATGGGAGAGTGTTGCAAGAGCCTGGGAAAAGAGAGAGGCTCACCTCAAAGCATTGCTGAGAGAGACCCCAAAAATGAATTAAATATATAATAATCGTTAATAATTATTAATAACATTAATAGATAATTATAACAATTATAATGATAATAATAAAAATGAAGTAATACCAACGGTAACAAGAAAAACACAATGTGCTTGGACCCCCTGGGGGGTGTTAATTTACCCCTTGATGGTCACAAACAAAGGGTGGCCAAAGCATAGCTCATCCCATGGTCAAACCATTCCCGGATCCAGGATCACTAAAGCCAGACTCACATTTACTTAACAGAAGCTTTCCACTCCCTTGTTGAGTGGGAGCAAGAAGAAAAATCCCCAAAATATCCTAAACTCACGTATTTTTCAGAGAGAACTCATTTAGGGTAAGTGCTTTACACCCTCCTGATTCCAAGCCCTGCTGCTGCTCCTGAGAATTGGAAATACAAGATTTTTTGCAGTGCTCTGGGCTGGCACCCCCACCTTGGCTGCTCCACAGGGGTGCCAGGACCCCGGGGCACGGAACGAGCATCCCCAGGAATGTGGCTCTGAGGATGGCTGGTAATTCCAGGGATGGCTGATAACTCCAGGGATGGCTGGTAATTCCAGGGATGGCTGGTAACTCCAGGGATGGCTGATAAGCCCAGGGATGGCTGGTAATTCCAGGGATGGCTGATAAGCCCAGAGCTGGCCCCGGGCTCGGAGCAGGTGGCTGCTCCAGCTGGTCCCAACCCCGAGGCAGCAGGAAGGCAGCCCCACCACTGACCCCACCAGCCTTCCATGGCATGGGGATTTTGGAAGTCCCAGGGCTTGGCTCAATGTCCTGTTTATGAGAACAGGGAACAGGAACACCTCAAGGGTGTTCTGGCTGCCCCTGGATCCCTGGGAATGCTCCAGGCCAGGCTGGACGGGGCTTGGAGCACCCTGGGATAGTGGCAGGTGTCCCTGCCCATGGGATTTAAGATCCTTTTCAACCAAAACCATTCCATGATTATATCACTGTGTCTAATCACCCACAAACCTTTGGGTACCCAACTCTTGATTTTGTTCTTTCCCTTATTTTTGATCTGCAGGGATTATGAGAGAAACTGCAAAGTTCCTACTAAAAACAAAAAAAAGAAGAAAAGGGAAGAACACTGGAGGTTTGGTGTCAGCCTTCAAGTCGTGAGAATTCCCTTAAAAACAGGGGGAGGGCTCCCAGCAAAATTCACCCCCAAAGCAGCTGCGCTGGATTCAGCTCCTGCAGGATTTGCTCCTCGCCATGAATTAACAATAGCACTGTAAAACATTCAATCGTGGAATTCCAGAATGGATTGCCGTGGAAAGGACATTAAGGATTATCTCATCCCACCCCTGCCATGGGCAGGGACACCTCCCACTGTTCCAGGCTGCTCCAAGCCCATCCAGCCTGGCCTTGGGCACTGCCAGGGATCCAGGGGCAGCCACAGCTGCTCTGGGCACCCTGTGCCAGGGCCTCACCTCCCTCCCAGCCAGGAATTCCTTCCCAATATCCCATCTAAACCTGCTCAGTTCCAGTTTGAAGCTGAGAATAACTCTGTAATGGCAAAGAGAACTATATTATTTTTTAAAAAATATCATCATTAAACACATCTCCAGCCTCCCGGGGACAGGAGTTTTCCAGGCACGTTCAGACCTAGTATTTGACAGGAAAATAAACCCACACAGGAAGTTTTCCGTGACCTGGACAGGCAGGGAATGTGCAGAGGGTATCCCCTGGAATACAACCCCACCCAAACTGAGCAGGGCTTGGGGCTGGCACAGAAGATCAGGAAGGTGAAACCTTCCCAGATTCCTGGTTTCCCTTTCCTAAGCAACACCAGCACAGAGATTTCCCCCCTCCCCAAGCTTAGGACAACGGGGGTTTTTTGGAAAAACAGCGCCCCACACATCCCAAAAGCACTCCTGGTCTGGGAGCTGGGTTTGGACACAAAACCCAGAGCTTCAAAGGTAGCAGAGGGAGAGAAAAGAGCCCTGGCATTCCCCAAAAAGCCAAGGAGCCAGAGCCAGGCAGTCTGAGGCTGGGAAGGTGCCTGTGTCCCCCCGAGCTGTTTTTAACTCCCTGTCAGGGTGTCTCGGGAGCCTTTTCTTGCCCACATGGAACTGAGTCCATCCAAAAGCCCTCGTGGGATCTGCTCCCAGGTTCAGGGCACTAAAAGCCCCCATCAGCTCAGTTTCAGCTCCCAGAAGGGCTGAGAGCCAGCCAGGATCTCCTGGAGCCGGAGCAGGGTCTGGAGCACAGGGAAGGCTCCACGAACAGATGGCCAGAGGAGGAATAAAGCCTAATTAGGGGGCAATTTCTGTCCCAAAGTGGCTGAAGCCCAGCAAAACCTGCCCCAGAGTGCAGGAACTCTCTGAACTCAGGTGCCCTCGGGGTGCCCCAACCTATTCCCTGCCAAGAGATGCCATCCACGGGCTCCAGCTGAGTGGAATTATTGTGATTATTCCCTCTCCGTGCCGAAAATCTGAACAACAATTCAATTAGTTTACTTCCCAAGTCCCATTTTCCTGATTAACAGCTTCCACGGGCACCAAAAGCAGCGTTTAGGGAAATGTCTCTCTAGCAGCTTCCACAGGCCAAACCACACAAAGCCTCAATAAATAAATCCAACTCCAAATAATGGAGTTGTTCTTTTTCACTGCCTGGTTTTTTTCCCCTGAATTTCTCTTATTTTGCCCTTAACCACTTGTGTCCCATCTTCCCCCAAAAACTGCTTCCAAAACCAAGGCTGTGGTGTCAATTCCCTGCTGTACAGCTGAGCCTGCACAACAATGCCAAAACCTAAGATTTATTACAATTTATTAGGATTTATTCCAGTGCAGAGTCAATAAACAGCTCTCAGCACGGAGCATTTTGCCCTGATAAGCCTAAATTTGGGGGTGATGTTGTGGAAGCTTAAGGAATTGAAAAACTCAAATTAATTTCACGTGTTTTGCTGTGGTTTTAGGCAGCATTAAAAAACCATTTGCTGGGATGATTTTTGTAAGGCCACCCATTCAATGGGATTCATTATCCTCATCTATTAGCATTCCAAATACTGCCATAATAAAAGCATTGAACAATCAATTGTTAATTATACATGCTCATATTTATGCACCTATTCCTGCACCAGTCTAGGTGTGGCAGAGCCCCACTTTAAAGGCCAGGTGAGCCCCAGAAGCAGCAGGCAAACAGGAAAGCTGAGCCTGGAAATACCCTGGATTTTAGGCCTCCTAAGCTTTCCCAACCCATTCCCAGAAGGGGAATTCCTTCATTCCCCTAAATTCATGCCCAGAAGGATGATTATTGCTGCTCTGCAGTCGTCATGTGCCGTCAGTGCTCCGAAGAAATTGATGGAGATTTCTCCTCACAAACCAGGCAGGGAAGAGGATTTCTGGGAGCGCCGGGCCGAGACATTCCCTGTTTGTGTGAACTTCCATCTGCTGGGAATGCTGGGGAGGAGAAGCCCCGCTCCAAAGCACCCAGGGAGAACACAAAGCTGGGTTTATCCCCTGGGATCCGGCCTGCTGCACGCTGCGCTGCTCCAGCGCTCATCCCACCCCATCCAGCCACGGCTCCAGCTCCAACGCGGCCTCCGGAGCAAGAAAAAGCCCATTTCTGTTTTCCAGAGTCCAGGAATTAACCCCAGCTGAGGAATAAAGACAAGCAGCATGATTCATGTCAAACATCTGGGGGCCAGAGCCGCTCGTCCTTGCATTAGGCTGGGTTTGAGGTGGTTTCCAGCAAAAAGGGAACAAGGGCCGGAGCCGCATCCAACGGGAACGGGGCAGGGAGAGCAGCCTTGCCCGGCTGAGCTGCTCCCTGCTGGCTCCCAGCTCGCTGCCAGCCCACTGGGAAAACACAGCCTGAGGCCTGCCTATAAATGGGAAAATATCCTGGATTTTCAGAGGCACTCGCAAGATGCAAATCCCTTGGAGAGGGACTTTGGATAAGGGATGGAGTGACAGGACAGACAGGACACAGGGAACGGCTTCCCACTGCCAGAGGGCAGGGATGGATGGGATATTGGGAAGGAATTCCTGGCTGGGAGGGTGGGATGGAATTCCCAGAGAAGCTGTGGCTGCCCCTGGATCCCTGGAAGTGTCCAAGGGTGGGTTGGAGCAATCTGGGATAGTGGAAGGAACCTGAGGATAGCACTGGAAAATCCTTAACATCCCTCCCAACCCAAACCATTCCATGATTCCAAGTCTCAGCTGTCCCTCCATGGGCAGCACATTCCTGCCAGGAGCTCTGGTGGCTCCTTCCCACCCAGGGAAGCTCCAGGAGTGCTCCAGGCTCCTCTGAGACTCCCCAGCTGATCGTGCCATAAAAAACCCTGGCACTGAATCACTGCAACAACTGAAACTTAATTGAGTCACCCAGGAAATTACTGGAAAATGATCCTCATTTTTATCCCTAAGCTACTCAAGGAGCATGTAAGCAAACCTGTGGAATATTGAATGCAGACAAGCAGGGATAATATTGTCTGCAAGCAAAAAAAAAAAAACCTGGATTGATTTAGGCAGAGGGGGATTAAGTTATGGAAAAGAAGCTCTCCCAGCTCAGGCCAGACCAGAGGAGACAGCTACAAAATAAAAAACTGCAGATGGAATCACATGGAGAAGGAGGAGAAGGAGGAGAAGGAAACAATCACTGGAAGGGAGGTGGCCAAGGGAAGGGAATACACAAAATAAAGGAGCATTTTCAGGGGCCACGCTGGGCTCACCAACCACCTTGGCTCAAAATACACCAAGATTGGATGAGTTAAAGTCCTCAATCTTCAGGTTCTGGCTGGAGTAAAACATAAAAGAATAAAAATCTATAAACTGCTGGGGTGTAGAAAATGATAGGTGAGAGGTGCCACAAACAACAGTAAACAGGAATTATTCCAGCATCAGGAAGGATTTCACAAAACTAGATCCAAAAAGGCATCAAAATATTTACAATTCAAGAGTCTTGAGCACTTAAAAAGGTGAAGGAATTGTGAGGGGAGTCAAGGATGCCCTGCCACACACCAGGCTCCAAATGGGGAAAAAAAAGGGAAAGAAAAATATCCTTTCCCAAACACCAAAGGAACAGAATGAAAAGAGGGTGTCTAAGACCAATAAATCTGAGAAATTCAACACATGGGATGAGACAACAGCAAATCTCTTCTGTCTCAAACCTCAAAATAAACTGCTCAAGTTGTGCTGCAAGTGATGAACAATGTGAGTAATAAATACCCCAGAACAGGTCCGCTCACTCCCAGGTTATTCAGTGTTTGGGAACAGCTGAATTCCCTTTTTTCCCCTGTTTTTCCCAGCTTCAGAAAATCCTCAGAAGCAGTCAAGAGGAAAAGCCATGGTGCTGCTGCTGCCCACGCATCCTGGTGAGGACAAACACAGCTTCTCCCTCCCCTATCCACGTGTTCCTGATGGTCCCTTGGGCAGGCTGGGGGATAAATCCATTTCTCCAGGGATTTTGGGGACCTCTCTGGGCTGCACTGAGGAAGGGTTGGCACCTCAGGGTTGTCCCCTGTGCTGACAGCAGAGGTTGCTCTGAGTTCCACCTTCTACCAAGAGCACCAGGGTCAGAAAATCCAAAATTAAAACTATCTGGCCTTTTCTGTGCTCAGCAGGAATTTCAGTCTCTCACCTGCACTCTGCAGCCCTCTGGCACACAAAACCTGGCACACAGCACCCAACAAGGAGTTCTGCTCTTCCCTAGCTCCCAAGTAACTCCTTGGATCGAGGAATCCTGGTTTCATTCCCAGCTCCTTCCCCAGGACCAATCCCTTTTCCTGCACCACCTCCTAAAAACCAGATCACAGAACTCTCCCCTAAATACCAACATTGAAGAGAAAGCACTTCCATTTAACACCCATTCCAGGCATCCATCCCTCACAAATCCCAACACCTCTGCTGCAATTCCAGCTCTAATATTCCTACGGAAAGACAAAAATAGCCCTTTACTTGGAGAGCTGGAAAGCCACTCCTGAAACGAGACATTTTCAGAGACAAAAATCTCTTTTGGTTGGGCGAGAAACGTGACTGGCTTGGGGCAGCAGCATTTCTGACCATCCCACATGGATCTGTCAAATCACCAAATCCTACACAATTCCTGCATTTTTTAGCACTCCAGGGCTATACTGGAACGGGCTCGTGCTTTTGTTTCCCCCTGGATTTTCTACCCCAAATGATCCAATTTCAGCCTGCAGAAAGGGAGGCTGCCCACTCCCCATTTTTCTTTGGAAAACTGCTGATCCATCAGCTGTCAATCAGCATCAGTTCTTCTCCTGGAAGCACTGTCTCCATCCCACTCAACTCTCCCAGCTCATTTCCCAGCAAGAAATGGGATCCATGCACAAAGCTCTGCTTTTCCTACCATTCCATTCATCTTATGCACCAACACTGGGACAGCAGAGTTTCTTCAATCCCATCTGAGGTTTTCCTGGCTTCCTGATTGGGAAGTGAACAGGAATTAGTTGATATTCAAAAGGGATTTTTGAGGATCCAATGTTTGGGATTTGATAACATCCCATTTTAGGTTGGAATGCTGTTCTAAGGAAAGGGGAGCTCTCACATGAAGGTAAAAAGCACCAATCTGTGGCATTTAATCAACCACTGACAGCCAAACCCAAGTCACTGCCCTGATTACATGGAATTTTAAAAACTCTGAAACTGTTCCTGGCGTACCCCATGCTGAGGGGGGACATCGTTCCAGCCCTGCACTCTGAGGAGCATTTATGGTGATTTTCAGACTGGTTTTACCTCAGAAAAAAACCCCACACAATGTAAAAACTCCAATCTGTATTCCAGATGATTTAACTATTAAGTGAAAGACCAGTAAAAAACTGCCTAGGACTTAAATTGGGTATGACCAAGTGCAATGGCTGTTCATGAAACATAAACCCTGCACAATGTGGTGCTACCACAACCCAGGCACTCCGGGAAAAAGATGTTGCCTGTTAAAATGAACAAAAAAAATAAGTTTTATATTTCCACATGAGCTGAGGGGTTCAGCACTGAACAGAGGGAAGGAAGGGAAGAACCCAGTGTAAAACACTACCTGAAAAGTCTGTTCATAAAGGTTTGTGAGTGCAGCTATTGTTTTATTTAGAGTAAAATAAAGCCTTTTTTTATTCTCCAGGAGTTCCTGTGTTGCGTGGGAACTGAGGGACTGCATTAACACCTGGATAAGCTGTGGGATACAAATCCTGCCCTGGGAAGAGTCCAGAGCCATCTCTGAGGGACCCTGAACCCCGAGGGAGCAGCGATGGCAGGCAGCTCCCCCAAAAACAAAGCTCTGTATTCTGATTTCTCATGCAGCTGAAACATTTGGTGACATTTCCCAGAGGTCAGAATGTGACATCAAAGTAGGAAAAATGGCATCAGAGCTGCATCAAGGTTTGCACAAACGCACCAGGGAGCAACGTGGAGACACCACTGGGTTCTCCTGGCAGGAACAGGGGACACTGCTCAGAGATCCCAGCTGCTGGGAAAGGCTGCTCCAGCCAAAAACCAGGAGATGGAGAGTGGAAAAATATTCCTAATAAACAATCCTAACATGATAAAAACGTGGTAGAAGAGATCACTTGGCTCATCACAGGCTGGGCATCCTCAGCTGCCGGAGGGAATGGCAGCAGTGACGGAACAGGGAAATGCCCCCTCCTTAAATCACAGCAAACCCTGAAGAGGAATCACAGAATTCCAGACTGGTTTGGGTTCAAAGGGACCTTAAAGCCCATCCTGTCCCACCCCTGCCATGGGCAGGGACACCTCCCACTGTCCCAGGCTGCTCCAAGCCCCGTCCAGCCTGGCCTTGGGCACTTCCAGGGATCCAGGGCCAGCCACAGCTTCTCTGGGAATTCCATCCCGAGGCCTCCCCACCCTCCCAGCCAGGAATTCCTTCCCAATATCCCACCTAAAGCCACCCTTGCCACTGGCATCACTTCCCCCAGCCACTCCTGTGCATCTCAGCACAGCATTCCAGCCAGGATTTCCTCCCCGAGTCAGGGGTGGCTGTGGGACAGCACACCCAGCTTTTGGGGCTTTTTCTTTTCCCCATCTTCCCCATTCTGATGGATTTCCATCCCACGTTGTCCAGCTGCTCCCTGCTGCTCAGACACAGCGCCCAGACCGCTCCCTGCTCCACCCCAAGCACACAAACACCCCAGTCCAGCCTCCTACTACTGCAAGGAGAAGCTGAGCCCTGCTCCCCAGTGCAGTGGATTGTGTTGATGTTCCTCCAGCCACGTTCCCTCCCACGAAGCCCCAAACGCTCCGAGAGAGCCGCGGGCAGGCGGAGCAGCCCCAGCTCCCACAGCTGCACCGGGAATGTCCGGGAATGTCCCATCCCTGCCCGCCAGGGAGCCGGGAACGGGGCAGGGACAGCGCCACAAACACCACCTTGGCCAAGGATCGCAGCCCCCGAGGGAAGGACCCGCACAGACATCTCCAGGGATGGAGTCTGGCCAGAAAAATCCATAAATCTGCTCTTTTAATCGCTGTCTGAAGCCTTTATCGTTGTTATTGCTGTTGTTATCGCGGTGCACTGAGACGCTGCGGGAGCTGCTGCTTCCAGCTCCGGGGAGGGAAGGGAAAAGTTTTGACCCAAAATTTGCTGATCGAGGGAATAAGCGGAAAACGAAAAATCCCTGCTAACTGAAAAGAGGAGGAACCAGCCAGAATTTGGCACCTTGGAAAACAAAACCGGGTCATTCCCGAGCACTGGAGGGTCCGTGTGTGGAGCCTGCAGAGGAGCAGCAGCTGTGCCCATGGATGTGGCATTCCCAGCACAAGGTCAGCCCTGCTGGAAGCTCAGCGGGATAAGGCAGCCCCAGCCCAGCCCTTAATCAGTGTTTTGGCTCCACAGCTCAGGGAAGGACTCCCTGTTTCCCTGCTATCTCCGTGGGAAAGGCCCCGCTGCAGGACACCGGGGTGCCCCGCCGAGCCCCAGCGTGGCTGTCCTGCGAGCCCAGGGATGGTCCCTGGGATGGGTGGCCCTGGGGCAGACCCTGAGCTGTCACAGCAGGAACATCTTCTCCACAAGGAATTCCCGACCCCGCCATTCCTGAGACGGAATAAATCCAAACCTGAATTTTCCCAGTGTTGAAGAGGGAAGGAGCTTTTCTCCTTCCACGTCTTCTCTGGGAAACATTTTGGCACAGCAGCAGCAGCTGGGACACGGCACCCAAATAAACCTGTAGGTGGAACTTAAAATATTACACCCAGGTATTACTTGTGATGTTTCAGTGCCTCTGTACATTTATTTAGGTACTGTCTGGGCTGTTCCAATACCAGAACAAAAACCACGAGTAATCCTCTGCTCCACACGGGTTCTTGCACCTCAAGTATCCCCCAAGCACTTCCTCGGAGCACCTCAAACAATTCTAACAATTCCAGCAATTCCCTGAATGCCTCACAAGTGCATCGGGGCTGTTTTCACTCCACTTGCTAAACAGAAGGGATAATTCACCTTTAACAAAGATCTGCCATCAGACAGAAAATAAACACAGGCAAAACCAAACAAACAATAGCTCTGAGCTTTCCAAATAAAATTCCTTTTCCCTTTCAGTTGTGCAACCTTTTGTCCCCGAGCCAGCAGAGAATTCATTGCCAGGGAAGAATTTCATGCTTAATCAATTTTTGCCTCGCTGGTGTTTGTAGGTACCCCAGTTCCTCCTCTTCCCTGCAAATCCAGCTCAGGATCCCTTGGATCTGCCATATCCAAGGATGCAGGAGAAAACCGAGGTTTTCCTGCCTTCTGGAACAAGGAATTCATTTGCATCCCCCTCGCTGCTGAAGGATCCAGAACAGGGATCCTGGTGCTCAACAGGGAAGGACTCAGCTCATGGAACCCTTGCACAATTTCTTTTATGATCTAATTGAAGCACTTAAATGTGACAGAATCATTCCCCAGCATGGAGAAAGCCCACCTGCCTTCTGCTCAGAACAGGCTGCATTTCCAGGAATATGCCCTGATTTATTTCTGGAAAACACCTCTTGCTCCCATACCGAGTGATGGCCAAGAAAGGCAGAGCTGGGAATGGTCCCAAAGCCTCTGCAGACTCAGAGGGAGCAAGAGATGCCTCAGACAGGAGAAAAGGTCACCAGCCACACACCTGATCCTTAAACCTCTGCGTGGGCTGAGCTGAAGGGTCATTTCCCTCTAATCCGTAGAAAGTCTGAGACTCAGCTTCCTAAATTCCTCTTCCCCAACCTTTTGCCATTTGATCCGGGTCAGCTGAACCTCTCACTTCTCCTGGGTGTGTCCAGCACAATAAGAAGAACACCTTTGACCATCCCAGGTATCCTAGGCTCTCGTATTAAAGGAGTTAAAAACCAAAATTTAAAAAGCAAAGCGTTCTCCCCACAGTGTTTTGTGCACTTCATCCACCTGCTCCGGCACAGAACCATGGAATACCAGAATGGTTTGGGTTGGGAGGGACCTTAAAGCCCATCCCATCCCACTCCTGCCATGGGCAGGGACATTTCCACTGTCCCAGGGTGCTCCAAGCCCCTCTCACTCCTCACCTTCCACCACAGCACCGCCAGAGGCTCCTGAAAAATTCATGGAGAAAAAACTCCCATCAAGCACAGAAGTTCTTGTTTGATTCAGCAAAGGGAACACCGTGCATTTGCCACACTCAGATACTCATTTAGATGATCAAGAGAACAGGAATTTGCAGCTGAAGCTCTGACACGGAGCAGAGCTGAGCTCTCAGACACAATTCCCTGCGAGCGGATCGCCGGCAAGAGCTGACAACTCCCAGACTATTGCAGGAAGCTGCAATTTTTAGCCAACAACTCCCAGCCATCCACCCGAGCTACCTGTAAGCAGCTGCCATCACACAAGGATTAAATTAATTACCAAACGCTTCCTGGCTCAATCCATGGGGCTTCCATCGTTATCCCGACGTCACACGGATCCCGGTTACCTGGAGAGAGTCGTGGCCACCGAGCAGCACCTGGCACCAGAGCCATGGAAAATCACTCCTGAGCCAAAGCTTCTCGTAGGGATGGCATGGCCAACCCTACAGCCCCCACAAGTGTGGCTGCACTGTTCAGTCTGTTTTCCATCAGCCTCCCAAAAAACCTCCTTGTGCCACAACTCCCCCCGATGCCAACCAGCACCGTGTCCCTGCTGCCCGTGGAGGGGGAACAATAAATGGAACGAATAATTATTTACATTTCCAGCTCCAGGCTTCTTGAATCCGAGAGGAGAGACAAATGCAATGTTCACCCAGTACCCCTGTGAGAGTGCACGGACACACAGAGGCTCCCCCACAGGCTCCCAACATCAAAGCTCCTGTTTGAGCAGGCTTTAAGTTAAATATTTGTGATAGCTAATTTATTTGATCATCTGCACTCGCAAGGCTCAGAGCTGGGCAGAGAGGCCTTTGAAGCACTCCCAAACACACTAAATTATTGGGGACCTGCGTCAGGAAAGTGCTGTATAAACTCAGCCAAGCCACTTCCATCACTTCCCAGACCCTCTGGACAACGGTGCCACCCACCCAGCTCCAAACCCGCCCCAGGTGGGCCTGGGGTATTTCTCCATCCTTTGGAAAGCAGGACAAGGGGAATCGCAGGGGGATACACCAGGATGTGGGATGGATGAACAGCCAGGATCTCTGGATTGAACAATTTGCTTTTTCATTGTAATTACTGGCTTCTGAAAGACTTCAGCAACTTTGCCAATTTGTACAACCCTCTATTCTCTGCTTTTGGCCTCCGCTGTGCAGTCATTTCGCAGACAAACAAGGAACAGATGTACAATCCAGAGCTGCCCCGAGTCCTTTTATAGTAAAGGATTTCTGGCCAAACAATATATATTAAAAAGAAAAGGAGAAAAAAAAGAAGAATTTTTGTATTTTTTAAGGCATCTCTCACAACACCCAAACACACACTAAAAAATCTAAAGCTTCTTGGTATGATTCTGGAAGGCTCAAGAACCTTCTGTGCTGGAGCAACTCCTGCCCTCGGCCAACACCCACGTGGGGAGAGCGGCCGGAGCTGCCCACAAACTCTGGGGACACCGAGGGCAGCCTTGCTGCCACCACCAACCCCTTCTGCCCCTGGGCCACCAGGACACAGCTTCTGAAAGGGCAGGAGGCCTGAGCTACAGGATTCCAGGGTGGTTTGGGTTGGAAGGGACATTCAGGATTATCCAGTGCCATGGGCAGGGACACCTTCCACCATCCCAGGCTGCTCCCAGCCCCATCCAAGCTGTTCTGGAACACTTCCAGGGATCCAGGGGCAACCTCTGCCAGGGCCTCCCCACCCTCCCAGTATCCCATCCATCCCTCCCCTCTGGCAGTGGGAAGCCCTTCCCTGTGTCCCGTCCCTCCATGGTTAACACCGCTCCGTGCAGCTCGGGCAACGTGACGAGGGAAGTCGTAACCTCTGGGAGTTTTCCTGTGGATCTTCCTGCCACGGGATCCCTCCCAGGGGCCCAGCCCAGGCTCTGGGGGTGCTGTCCCAGGAGCAGGAGGGTTCCCAGAGCCGCCGTGCCGAGGTGTCCCCGCTTGCCTCTCCAGCGCCGGGAAGCGCCGGGCACGGCTCCAGCTCATGATCCAGGACACACAGCCGCTCTCAAGAGCTGCACTGCAGAGCCCTGGAGGTCCGGCATGGCCCGGCTCTCATGTGAGCCCCATTCATCTCCAGGACAATGCCCCCATTCTGGGGCTTTATGAATATCCTCCCCAAATGTATGTTTAACGCTGCGCAGTCCCCGCACACAAACACTTGTTTTGTTAAAGGGATCCCGGGCTAAACTGAAAACCAACACGGGCTGGGTTTCTGCAATATGTTACTGAGAGCACAGCCTATGCAAGTTATACATTGGCCAAGTCTTTCTGCAGTGAAACACTCGTGAAAGGCGTTATTTTGGGAAGAGGCAAAGCCTGGGACAGATTAATGCCTGTGTTTTCCAGCATATCCCTAGAGAATTCCGTGCATCTCGGGTTGTTGGAGCTGCGGAGCAGATTGGGGTCAGAGCAATGAGAGCAAGTGCAACAAGGCTCTGCTAAAACAGGGGTGCACATCACAGACCTTTCACCACCCACAGATCACAGAATTAGGGAATATCCCGAGCTGGGAGGGATCCACAGGGACCATCCAGTTCCACCCTGCACAGACACCCCAACAACCCCACCCTGGGCATCCCTGGGAGCATTGTCCGAACACTCCTGGAGCTCTGGCAGCCTCGGGGCCGTGCCCATTCCCTGGGGAGCCTGGGCAGTGCCCAGCACCCTCTGGGGGAAGAGCCTTTCCCTGATCTCCATCCTAAACTGGAGCAGAACTAACTGGGAACACGGCATTTCTCAGCAATGACGTGGGCAAGAGCACAGCCCTCGGGGCCAACTGCTGCAAGGGTATGAAATGAAGAAAACCTGCTCATTTCACTGCACTGACCCTCCAGAACTGAAACCAGGACGTGATAAATGGGAAACTCCCACATTTTAAGCACCAGCAGCTCCAAGTGCTGTTACCTGACCAGCCTGAGCCCTTTGGCCCCAGGGCTGCTGCACTGCGGGAGGCTCGGGGTGGAGATTTTCTCCAACCCAAACATAAACCAAACGGAACGAGCTGGTGTCACTTATTTCCCATACTGATTCCCAAATGGACTCTTCCGAACAAAGAACACAAGAATTCAGCTGAGTTTGTCCAAAACGTGGCTGTGCACTGCTCACCACAGAAATCCTCCGGCGGCCGATCACCCCCCTGCCTGCCAGCACACCGCAAGCTGCTCTGCTGGTTTCAAAGTCTAATCTTCTGATTACCAAAGAAAAATCCCATTTACGCCTCCCAGCAGAAAGAAAAAGCCCTCCAGAGCAACAGCTCCAGCCTCCTGCTGTCCCCACACCTCCCGAGGACACGGAAAGGGAGCAGGGAAACCAATCCCTTCTCGTGCCTGGCTTCCTGCACGGGGAAGTGTTTTGATCCTGATCAGAAAAGTGCTTAATTCCAACCCAAGAGGCAGCCCAGATGCTTCAAAATAACCTGGTGCTGGAGTGCTGCTGCATGTTTTGCATAATTCATGTCCCCGTGTTGGGGAGCGCTCTCCAGCCCCGCTCCGTGCGAGGTCACGGTGCCACAGCTCCCGCACGGATTCCTCCGGGCACAGCCGGGTGCCAGCCTGCCCTGCCAGACCCAGGCTGGCCCGGGAGCGGGGCAGGGCTGGCCGTGGATCCCAGAACCCCAGAAATCTGGGTTATTCCCAGAGAAGCTGTGACTGCCCCATCCCTGGGGTGTCCAAGGCTAGGTTGGATGGGGCTTGGAGCAGCCTGGGATAGTGGGAGGTGTCCCTGCCCATGGCAGGGGTGGCACTGGGTGGGATGGGATGGGCTTTAAGGTCCCTCCCAAGCCAGGCCATCCTGGGATTCTGTAACTCTGGCCTCCTGCCTTCTCAGAGGTTGTGTCCTGCTGGTCCAGGGGCAGAAGGGGTTGGTGATGGCAGCAGGAGCCCACAGAGCTGCCCCTGGTGTCTCTCCAGAGTTAGGTGGGATATTAAGAATTGTTCCCTGTGAGGGTGGGGAGGCCCTGGCACAGGGTGCCCAGAGCAGCTGTTGCTGCCCCTGGATCCCTGGCAGTGCCCAAGGCCAGGTTGGACACTGGGGCTTGGAGCACCCTGGGATGGTGGAAGATGCAAAAGTGGCACCAAACTCTCCTGACGGACGTCACCGACTCCAACAACAACCTGTGCAGCAGAAACTGCAGCAAAACCCGGGGGGTTTTACATTCCCTGAGCCATAAATCCTCAGCAGGCACCAGTGCCAGCCCTTCCACCCGGGCACAGCACTGCTGGTGCCCCTGGAGCACAAACCTGCCCCAGGACCCTGCCCAGCCCCCTCCCCACTGCCACCGCAGGAGCCCAAAGCGAGGGTCACAAGCCACGGCTGGGCCAGCAAAGCAAAGCAAAAGCAAAACTGCAGCAATCCCAGGGGTTTTCCACCTCCAGAGGGAACACTGGGCTGGGCTCATCCCCCCTTCCCGGCCACCGGGCTGCAAGAACAGCCTGGAAAATGAACAGAAAGCTCCAAACTCAAAGTGTGTTTGGGGGGAAAGGCAGGGATGGCACCAGGTTTGCCCCTCAGTAACCTCCCAGTGACCAAACTAAAATCAGAAAGTGAAGGTTGGTTTCATTTCAGGGCAGATTCCGAGCGGGAGATAATGAGGAAAACAAAACCAGATATTCCTGCAGGGTCATTCACCCCCTCAGGGACGAGCTGAGGCCAAGGTGACAGATTTAAACCACTTCTTCTGACAGACTGGGAAGGAAAATTCATTTATTCAGCAGGTGCTGGACTCGAAAAGAGAGCAGGAGCCTGCCTGGATCCTGTTAAAGCAGGGGTGGTGCTGATCCCACAAGGAACACCAGCCCAATCCCTTCTGCAGCTGGAATGAGCATCCAGCAGGGAAAAACACTCCCCTTCTCCAAAGCAGCCACACAAGCACAGGACAAGGGCTGGTAATTCCCAGGGACACCTTCACATGGATGTTTTATTCCAAAAAGGGTTGGAGTCTGTAAGAAGCTGCCTGAATAACTCACAGTCTTTGTCCAACAATCCAAAAACACAGTAAAAACCCCAATGTACTTTTGAAAACACGTGAGGAAATCAAACATTTTGGTTTGGGTTTGTGTTCTGCTGAGTTTTGCTGCTCGGGGGAGAAGTTCCTTTGCACTTTAATACCTCTTCATGCAGCAGGGAAAGCTAAAGTGATTTTGGTTTTAAAATGAAAGACTGAAGGCTCCAAGTCATTCGCTCACCCATCGAAAGCCCCTCAAGAGCTACTGATTTATTTAAGATCACCTTGTAAACTCTGAATTTCATCCTGCACCTCTCCAATTCTTACTTTAGCATCACCCACGACATGGAGTAGTGCACAAGAGACCATCTCACACCTCGGGGCCAGCCTGTGCACCACCCTGCTCGTGGAGACAAAATAAAAACAATAAAAACCCCTTTATCTTGCACACAAGGTTAAGGAAGCTGATAGAGATGTCTGATAAAGCTTCAATGCTCTGAGGAAAGAGGATGGTGCAGGTTGAAGGTAAAGGCAGAGGTTTTGCTTGACCTGCTGTTGTTCATCTTGGACAAAATTTAATGTGTAATTTAGAGGGTTCATCCCTCCACCATAACCCAAATTAATGGGATGATTTGCCATGGAAAAGTGGTACACAGAAAAATACAGGCATCTACATCAGCCCAGCCATTTTTTAAGTCTTCCAGGTTTCCAGGAGCTGAAATTAATCTTAGCAGGGTTACCAGCAGCTAAATATCCACTGCAGCACCCTCCTACTCCAGACACTCAGAGGAAAAAAATCCCTTTTACAAGAATGTTCTCCTGTGATGTCTGGGTGGAAAAACTGACAAATGCCACCCCCTGACTGACAAAGCAGCTGGGCAGAAGTGTCACCACCCAGCACTGCTGTACCTCTAACCCCTCTGAAATACATCTATTTAACAATGTGATTTATTAGGTTGTTTCTTCAAGCAAAAACATCACTGCCCCAATAATTTCAATGGGACCTTGAGGAAAAACCCCAATGGCAGGAGCCTGTCAGAGCTGAGGCCTGAACAAGGAAACCCCACAGGTCTTTTTGAGATCTCAATTTTGGAAATCTCATTTTCCTGAAGATTCCTGAACCTACTTTAGTGTCTCTCACCTTCCAATACCACTCCCACCTGTATCGGGCATTTCAGGATCTCAGCTGAAATCCATCCCAAGAGAATTCTGCTGAATTTAGGGAGCACAACAAGGAATCCAGAGCCCCACCAGAGCAGGGAAGCTCATCCTATCCCACAGATATCTCCTGCAGCCACGTCGTGCTCCACAATGATTTGCAGACCCTAAACCGTATATATATTTTATAAAACAACGCCTAATACATCCGATAGACAACGAGGAAGGGGAGCAGAGAAACAGCTGGGAGACATTACGAGTTTTCACACTGAGCTTCCCAATTCTTCAGCAGGAGACACTCAAACTGGGATGGAAAACGGCGCTTGGACAAAATCCAGGGGGAAGAAGGGAATTCCAGCGGAAGGAAGATGTTCCTGTGGGCAAAGCAGAGGTGCTGCCGTGCCCCCAGGTGGGTGCCTTCCCTGGGGAGGGCAGGGACACCTCCCTCACCCTCTGGCCAAGCCCTCCACGCCACAGCAGCGGGCACAGAGGAGTCCTTTGTACACCCAGCTCCCACTCGGAGGGGTAAGAGGATATTTCCTGTTCACCTCGCCGCAGATTTGTAATCCAGCAGTCAAATTATGTCAATCACAGCTCATTAGGCAGCGATTTCCCCTGCCAAGCCCAGCCTGGCTGCTTCCTCCAAACCACGTGGCATCTGCAAACGTGCAGCCCCACTCCGGGTTCAGGGAGACCACCCTGCTGCCGGGGCTGGAAATCTGGGATTCGCTCCCACGGCTCCCGCGGCGGTGCCACCGCGTCTACGGGCGCTGCTGCACCGTGGGTTCCTCCCAGCAGAGCAGGGCTGGTGAGCACAATTCGGGATTTATGCCCACGTGGCCGCAGGGTAAAGCCAGGGAAATATCCGAAAATAGCCAAGGAGATGAGAGCACGGGTGGGAAGGGGACAAGGCTGGGATGTTCCCAAGGGGATGTGCCAGTGCTGGGAGTTCAGAGTCAGAGCCAGAGCTGGGATCCAACACCGGCAAATGGGGAACTTGGTGGCAAAACCACGCCACTGCTTCCCTGGACTTCACATTCTTGTGTAATCCTGAGGGTAAGGGAATTATTTCACAGGAAAAGGGGAGAATTCCCATCAGTTTGAGAGGATGGAAGAAGCAACAGCTTACAGACTGAAACCTGGATCTCTCTTGGGTTGTCCTCCACATTTTTTCCTCCTTGAAGGACATCCCACCAAATACATCTTCCTGGAACACACACACACAGACTCAACACACGAACCATGGCAGCACATTTACTGCAGCAGTGCCAAAAGCAGCACCAGGAGACACAGATCCACAGGGAAAACCCTGATTTTACTGCCCAACAGACCAGGAGGAGTGACACAGCCAGTGCCATCCCTGTCCTTCCCGTCGGCTCAGGACATCCTCAGGAATGCCGACGGCACAAGGAGCACGGATTTGAGAACTTCACCCAAAAAACGTGACCTGGAGCAGTGCCCATCATCTCCTGCAATTTATGCACCTCAAGGAGGATCAGGAGGCAGGGAGGTGACCGGGTGTGCTCGAGGTGACCGGGTGTGCTCCAGGTGGACACACCACCTCACCAGAGCCCTTCCTCAACACAAAATCCTCTAACAACCCAACAAACACAAGCTGGCACACGTCCATCACCCCCAGGCACATCATCCCCTCGCTGAAGGGACTCCAGAGATCCTGGAGAAGCTCAGGACAGCATGTTTGAAGTGGAAAAATTAACCCAGTCAGTGTCATGGCACTCACGGTGAAATCACGGCCACCCTGTGCTCTCCTCGTGGTCTGGAGGGCGTATTCTGGAGGATAAAACTTCAAAACACACAGGAGGGACCTTCCCCACACAGAAATGGGCACAACCCTCCCAGCGTGAGGACTCCAGACCTGCACGCAGCAACTCAACGCGTTCATCAACGTCCAAATCAGCCTTGGGAATTTCATTAGAGATACGAAAATTGGTATTGTCAGCACAGCCCTCCGGGACCTCACCAGGGCTCTGAGTGTGCCAGCAACGCTTGTGCGAGGCTAATTTCTTAAGACAGCACGTAAAGAAGGTGAGATTTCGTCTTATAACCTTCAGCATCTCCTTCTTCATACTCACATCTCCTGACTTATCCTCCCTCCCCACAGAAAACGTTTTTCCCCTAATCGTTCCTTTCTCGTTAATCCCTGCACTTCTCCTGCCCAGCCCACTCCGGGGTTTGACCAGTGGCACAGTCATCTCTCCCTCAGAGGCACACAGTAAACAAAATAAGAACAGCCTGGCAGTTTAATCTTTCACAGACTGGTCAGATATTTCCTGGAAGCCGCAGCAACACCAGCCATCCCCGGCTGCCTGCAAGAACAGCACGAAGGTGATTTTTGGTGGTGTTTGAGCCCCATCTTGCCGCTTCTCCCAGTGGGAGAAGAAATCAGCGAGGGCAAATCATCCCACACAGCGTTTGTGCAGACTGTCCACCTGCGTGGCCGGCCTCTCCCTCCAGCAAAGCTGCGGCACTCCAACTCCGAGCCTTAATTGAAGTCCATCTTCTAAAACCAGAGGCCATCCACTCCTCGCAAGCAGCTCAGGAAATGACGGGCTGGGTGCTGTTATCTCCCATATATTTATGTTACACGTTTCTAGAGCTTCCCCAAATGACGTCGCTGCCTTTTACCGATGCCATCCACCAGCCCTAACCCAAACCCAGCGATTTCCTCCCGCGGACCCCGCACGCAGACGGAGCCGGGAGCCCCTCCGGTAGTTCAGGATGAATCCAGGCTCGATTCCGAGCCATGTGCTGCCTGTGGGAGCATCTCCCGTCTCTAACACGACCCCGGGTTTCCCCGACAAGAGCAACGCGACACCAGGCTTTTTCCACTGTGCCTAATAATCGTAACATCTCACTCGCCATTTGGCTCGTCAGTGGGGGTTCCTGACTGAATAGGCTTATTCTTTTCTTAGACATGATAATCTAATTGGGTCTAACCAGAAATAATCCCCAACACACACCAGTTTGTGAATCCTCGCCCAGCGCCGGGAGCGTTCAGGGAGCGGGGGGGCGGCTCTGGGATGCGAGACGGGAATTACTCCGGCAGCGCTCGCCGTGCCGGGCTTCCCGTGGCATTACCGGGAGCGCAGGGCATGGCACGCACATGGAGCTGCTCGCCCTCCTCCCCCAGCCCCTGTTCCACACGCAAACGTGGCTCCAAGTGAAAAAGGCACAGCAGAAGAGATGGGGCGCGACCATCGAGCCGCGCCGCCTGGGTACCCCAAGGAACCGGGAGGTTTGCCCAGGGAAGCGCCCAGGGAAAGCACAGCCCTTTCCCGGAGAGCTGAGCTCACACACCGACCCGTCCTGCTGCAGTGAAAACCCGGCAGCCCAGCACCGGCCCCGCTGCCCCGCACACACCGGGGGGGCAGCACCGGGATGGTCCGGGGGGAGAAGGACCGGGGTGCCCCCGGCGGGGGAGGGGGGCAGGACCGGGGTGTCCCGGGGAAAAAGGACGGCGGCGTCCCCCGGAGGAGACAGCCCGAGGTGTCCCGGGGCGCAGAGAAGCGGGGTGTCCCGCGGAGGAGAAGGAGCGGGTGTCCCCGGCTGAGCCGCGGCCGCCGCGCAGCTCCCGCACCGCCCGCGCGCTGCGCTCCGCTCCGCCGACGCCGGGCGAACCGGCCCCGGGATCCGCCCGGCCCGGGGCACGGCGGCCCTCGGGGGGCTGCCGAGACAAAGAGCCGCGGCCCCGTCCCGCGGGCGGCACCGCCCCGCCGAGCCCACC
>VWZW01005334.1:152072-171070 GCA_013397115.1 Edolisoma coerulescens | reverse complement strand
CATGGGACTCGTAGTCCCGCCGCCGGCCGGGGGAGGGAGGCGGGCGAGGGGTGGGAATGCCTGGAAAGGGATGGAAAAGAGTGGAAAAGGGGGGGAAGGAGGTGGGGGAGACCCCGCAGCCTCCATTTTGCCTCGGCGGCCGCGCTGGCACCGGCCAGGAGTGACTGGACACAGGGAATGGCTTCGCACCGAGGGCAGCGGGAGAGCGGGGATTCGGGAGAAATCCTTCCCTGGGAGGGTGGGCAGGCCTGGCACATGGTGCCCAGAGAGGCTGTGGCTGCCCCTGGATCCCTGGCAGTGCCCAAGGCCGGGTTGGACGGGGCTTGGAGCAGCCTGGGACAGTGGAAGGTGTCCCTGCCCATGGCAGGGGTGGCACTGGATGGGCTTTAAGGTCCCTTTGAACCCAAACCAGTCTGGAGTTCCGTGGTCCTGTGGTTCACTCTAGACCTTTGCTATGGAAAGCTGCGGTCCTGCTGCTCACCGAAAAGGCTGTAGGTGCCCAAGGACAGTGGTCCCCCCAGCCCACATCCCGAGTGACTGAAACCAGGACAAACGGGGTGATTGATCTCCCTGGATTCACCACCCCAACAGATCCATAACTGAGCTGAAGCTGCCTGGGTGTAATCAGGAGGTTCATCCTCCCCAGTGTGTCAGACCTGCCCATTCCTCAGGTGTTATCCCCCATTTCTTCATCCTTCCCTGCAGGTTCTCTCCAAGGCAGGGTTTCAGCATCCCAGGAATGCAGGGCTGCACAGGAAACAGGAGCCTGGAACCCTGACCCTGGGAGATGTCATCAACCCATTTGGTGACTGTGCTGTCCTCACTTACATCTGGTTTAGTCCCAAGTCCAAGACCTCATTCCCTCCTGGCAGCCCCACCAATCCATATCCCGCTGTCCCCTATTAGCATTCCATCATCCTTCCTGATTTTCACTCAGCTCTCACCTTCACGACAACACCCGTGCTGCTGCCTCTCCTCCTGGCCATGGAAATGATCCACATGGAGATTAATTTGGGGGGAAAGCGAGAGGATAAGCATAATTGTTTGCAAAATGACCATTCCTTAATTTACATTCTCTGGGATAGGAGTTGTGCCAGAGGCACGGCTCAGGAAGCTGCCGCAGAAGCGACGCACTGGGAATCCTGTGTGGCAGCACACGCAGTCCTGCAGTGGAAATCCATGGAAGTGACAGGCAGCTTTTCTCTGTGTGAGCTCTAAACCCACTCCTAATTAAATGTGCTCGTTCCAATTAAAAAAAAAAAAGACGTAATACATCCATAACTGGGCTGGGGAGCGACACCTTGTCCTGGCTCAGTCCTCACCTTGCCCACAGAACATTGGGACGTGGCCCGGGATCCTGAGTGATGCCAAAGGTGTGGATTTCCCACTCCGCAGGCCCCAGGAGCAGCTCAGAATTTCATAAACTGCTTTGTTGAAAGCCTGAAAATCTTGCAATATCCTTGATAAACAAAGGTGTAAACCCCGGAGGGCTCTCGGGAGTTAATAACAGCGTTATTGGC
The DNA here is from genome assembly GCA_013397115.1 of Edolisoma coerulescens. NCBI lineage: Eukaryota > Metazoa > Chordata > Aves > Passeriformes > Campephagidae > Edolisoma > Edolisoma coerulescens. The sequence continues at coordinate 169,550 of VWZW01005334.1, read as the reverse complement.
GATAGTGAAGGAAATGGTAATAGAGACTTTGCCCCCTGCCTTTTATCCAAGACCATCACAATTCTTTGAAAGATTAATTAGTTAATTAAGCTTCACAACGGTGCTGTGAGATAAGGGAGCGTTAGAGTATCACTGATAACAGAGGAGGGTCAGGGAACAGTGACTGAAGACAGTCCCCAGCAGAGGATCCTTCTCTCTCCCAGCAGCAAATTGCCAGCCGGGCTTTCAGTTACCTACAACGACAAACTTCACTCCAATGTGAGGAATCCCAGGATTTTCCCAGTCAATAATTCCCACCATGGAAGCACTCAACAGTTTTCTGATGATCCTTGTGGGTCCCTTCCAACTCAGCATATTCTGTGATTCCATGAATCACCTCGGCATTTTTCTGTCCCTCTGGACACCGGGAGACCTTGGGGGACGGGGAGATGCTGCTGCCACAAATACCTGGGATAGGTTGGGAAAACTGCAGGATAAACTGGATTCCTGGGTTTCAGCAAGAAGTCAAAGGCAGCTCTAAATCCTGCTAAGAGGCATATTTAGGTCAAAACCAGCCTTGCAAAATTTTTAATGAAATTAGGCATCCTTACACACAGCAAACATTTAACATCAATGCAGCAGAGCAAAGAGAAGAGTTCTTTTAAAGGATAAGGTGATTTTTAAGCAATTTGTTGCTGTCTGTAACTGGGATGTCGACATTTGCAAATGCCAGAATTAGTGTGGGTAAATAAAGAAGGGACTTAGCTGGCTCGTGCAACGTAAAGGAATTATTCTGGGATAAACACTAATAAAAAAGACCTTTGTTTTCACATTTATTTATTCAAATAAAACCACCAGCTACACAATGTGCAGTTCCCAGAGCTCATCCCAGGTACCTGGGCAGTTCACACCGGGTGATGCCACCAGAGAATTCTTTCTCTGCCTCGGGATTAATGGCCATACCAGCTTTGCAAGGGCTCCGTGCCATGAGCGTGTGTGGAATTTCACTGGGGAATGAGACTTCTCAGCCTTTCCTCAAGGTCTGGTTGTCACCAAAATCTCCACATAAAGAGCTGGAAGTTTGGGGCCGAGTCATTTCTAAATTCCCCTGACCCCACTGGTCTGTTTGTCACCAAAATCTCCACATAAAGAGCTGGAAGTTTGGGGCCGAGTCATTTCTAAATTCCCCTGACCCCACTGGTCTGTTTGTCACCAAAATCTCCACATAAAGAGCTGGAAGTTTGGGGCCGAGTCATTTCTAAATTCCCCTGACCCCACTGGTCTGTTTGTCACCAAAATCTCCACATAAAGAGCTGGAAGTTTGGGGCCGAGTCATTCCTAAATTCCCCTGAGCCAGTCTGGACTTACTGATCTAGTGAAGAACCTCTGAAGGGAAAAGATTGGTTCATGAACCCTCCTTTTCCCTGATGCTCAGCACTTCCAGATGGATCCTGAGCTGACATTTCCGTGGAGTTCCAGGTGGTCAGATAAAAGCTGGAGAGGCTTTAATAAACAGCCAGGTCCTGCTCAGCAGTGGCCAAGGATGTTTCATTCATAATAAAGATGTCGAGCACCCACAAAGTCCATCCCTGAGCTGAGCAGTGCTCACTAAAGGAGAGGTTATTGATTGCAGCTCATGAATGCTGAGCTTGCCTAGGAGAGGGGGTTTTCTGTAAGAAATGGAAAGAAAAAGGTATAAAAATCACGGGCTGCTTTCTGAGGACAGTCTTCTCCAGGAAAATGAGCTCCTGCAGGAGCTACAGGCTGGAAATGCTCAGTCCCAGCGCAGCGAGTTATTAGGTTCACATCTAACCAGCCCTCTCCTTTTCCTCTGTGTGCTGGAAATTAAATGATTAACTTTGGATCTGATTTCCTTGTGCCCTGCTCTGGCACTGCTGACGTCCTTGGGCGTCTCTTCCAGCACTGGTGTGGCTCAGATGCAGCTCCACCAAAGCCAAGTGTGGTGGTGTTACCAGTATCCCATCTAACCCTGCCCTCCATCCCTCACCCCCAGTCCCTCTCCAGCTCTCCTGGAGTCCCTTTAGGCCTTGGAAGAGGCTCTGAGCTCTCCCTGGATCCTTCTCTTCTCGAGGCTGAACATCCCTCCAGGTGTAAATGAGTTTAAAACAAGGTGCAAAGCTGGGATGGAGAATGCCCAAGGAGCACCGGGATGTGAAGATGAGCACCTGGAGTTGAAGGACACCTGGAGGAGGAGCCCCTGGCACCTGCCCACCCAGACTGGGGTGGTGACAACCCGGGTCAGATGTGGGATCCCAAACTCCACACGAGCGTTGTTTCCCAGAGGGATCAGCCCAGCCAGGAGCTCCTTCAGGATTTCTCAGCAGGAAGGCAGGCAGACAAAACAACTTCAGAATTCCCAGCAAGGCGAGGAATTGCAAATGCTAAGGAAAGTGAGATAATGGAGCAGAAAACAGGGCTGGGGAAGGAGTCAATATTTAATAAAGCTTCAATGTGAGAGTGGAGCAGCACCGAGGTGGAGGCAGAGGCCGGAGGAGATGTTTGCTGTAAGAGCTGCCGAAAGATCCTTCTCCCTGTGTTCCCTGAGGAATGGAGGGGCTGTGGCTCAGCCCTCAGCGGGCCCGTGGCTCCAAAGGCCAGCGGGGACAATGCCAGCCCTTGTGCCCGTGGCAGGAGGGCAGCGCCGGGTGCTTCCACGTGGGCTCCGCACACCAACGCCCCACGAGGTTCCATTGTTTTCCCACCAAAGGCTCTCGACAAAGAACTCCCGGGGATGCTTAGGCAGGAGGAATAAAATGAATTTGATTTTTTCAGCTGATAGAAGCTGTTCAGAGGCCTTAAATGGGTTTCAGAACTCACGAGAAAAATATGGATCTCAATTTACAGGGCTGATTAATAACATTTGTCTCCCAGCGAGGCAGGGGGAGGGAGAGGATTTGCCAGAGCAGGAGTTGTGCAGTCACTGGGAACCCCTTTTTCAGACCTTTAAATCACATTTCCAATGTCACCAGCTCCCTTTAGTGCTGTCTTACCACGGTGAAAACTCCCAGCAGAGCTGAGATCCCACCTCAGCCCACACTTCCCATGGAACTGGTGCCCCTGGGATGCTCCGTGAACCCAGGGGCAAGGCAGTGGGAAGCCATTCCCTGTGTCCTGTCACTCCAGGCCCTTCTCCACAGTCTCTCCCCATCTTTCCTGCAGGCTCCCTTCAGGCACTGGAAGGCCACAATTAGGTCACCCCAGAGCCTCTCTTCTCCAGGGATCTGCGAGGTTTTTTTCCAATGCTAAATTAAACAAAAGGCCAACGACGCAGGCTTTCCCATCGAACAAACATTTCCCTTTCCCAACCAACTCTGAACATCTCCACTGCTGTTCCAGACAAGGAGAACAGAAGTTCACCCTGAATTATTTACTGCCTGGTGGCGCGGGGGCCGGCGGCAGCCCGGCTCCCTTTGGCTGAACCCAGGCAAGAGGGAAACGCTGTCGGATGCAGGGAGCGTGAGGCAGACTTGCTGCATCTTTAATACCTCCTTTAACAGCCAGCTGGGAGGGTTTGGAGCTACCAGGGATACAACTTCCAAAGCCCCTGTCACCTTCTGGCCCGCGGCACAGCTACAGGGATGGCTGTGGTGTGGTGCCACTGCCAGGGCACCAGCATGGCCTGGCAAAGGCACATCCCAAACCCTCCAAAATGCTGGTGGGTGTCGGTTGGAGGGGGTTTGTGGGCAGCTGCAGGGCAGCCCCGGCCTTAGGGCACTTCTGTGTGGGCAGCTGCACCCAGCAGAGGTGACAGAGCAGGGGAGATGAATCAGTGGTGATGGAGCAGTGGTGATGGAGCAGGCTGGGAGAGCTGGGAGAATATTCAGCCTGGCTCCAGGGAGAGCTCAGAGCCCCTTCCAGGGCCTGAAGGGGCTCCAGGAGAGCTGGAGAGGGACTGGGGACAAGGGCTGGAGGGACAGGACCCAGGGAATGGCTTCCCAGTGCCAGAGGGCAGGGATGGATGGGATACTGGGAAGGAATTCCTGGCTGGGAGGGAGGTGAGGCCCTGGCACAGGGTGCCCAGAGCAGCTGTGGCTGCCCCTGGATCCCTGGCAGTGCCCAAGGCCAGGCTGGACAGGACTTGGAGCACTCTGGAACAGTGGAACGTGTCCCTGCCCATGGCAGGGGTGGCACTGGATGGGCTTTAAGGTCCCTCCAGCCCAAACCACTCTGGGATTCCGTGTCTGTACCTTGGACTCACAAGCAGAGGAGCTCGCAGCGGCACTGTACAACAGGGAGCTCAGGTTTCCCAGTCCCTGGTAACGTAATTAAAGCTCATTTCCCAGAAAACAGGACAGGGTGACAAACTGAGCCTGTTCCCTGCACGGCACAAAGCCCAGCCTAAGCCCAGCCGTGCGTGCCGTGCGTGCCTGGTGTGTGTTTAAGCCACGTGCCCGCAGGTGCCTCCACGTTGGACCTGCCACCTCCTGAAATGCTTCAAAGGAAGTGGAGCTGTTGCTGGAGCAAATATTTACAGATGGAGAGCAGCGGCTGCATCCCTCGGCTGGAGCCTGCGTGCTTGCATTGCAAATCGTATCATTCAGCCACAAAACCAGGCCAAGCCGGTAATTATTGTTTGGGATGTGAGGCAGGAATTGAGTGTGACCAGTGGCCATGCAAAGTACTAAGATGTGTGGCAGAGAAAATGCCTAATCAGAGGGATTTGCAGCAGTGTGCTGGGATGGACCGCGGGGCGTTATCTGAGAGCCCTTTAACGGAGCCCGTGGCCATCCCTGATTGCTGCCCCGTTCCTGCCGACTCAGCTCCTCTTTGTTCGGCCTCTCCTTGCTGGCCAGAACAGAGATGCTGCAGTGCACGACTGGGTGGGTGACCTCAGCCTCAGTGCCAACTGGATGACTGAAATGAACACAGAAAACACAATCCATTGTCTTCCCCCTGAAATGCCAGCTTTGTTCCACGTGGAGCTGCTGGCTTATCGCTCTAACCCCTTCCCTGCTGCACTGGCTTTCAGCTGTGCTCCCTGCCCTGGCAGATCCCTAAAAATTCCTGTCAAGGCTTCGTTTGCACCTGGCAAAGGCAGATCCAGGGGGGTGACAGGGGTGCAATGCCACAACACATCCTCCCTGCGCAGAGTATTTGCAGTTTGGCGCAAATCCACCCAGAACTGGGTGTTTTCATCTCTGGTTGGGGTTAAACCTGTGGGGATGAGCTGGAGAAATCCTTCCAGCACGGACAAAATTATCATCTTCACAAGGACTGGGCCTGGTCCCCTCTGGCAAACAGCACCTGGGGCTGGTTTTGAAGGGAGCAGGATGCAGCACAGGTGACAGCCTGATCCGTGCTGGGATGGGCAGGACATCCTGGGATGTCTCTGGGGAGAGCCCAGGGCCGGGCACTCTGTGTCTGCAGCACAGGGAGGACCCTCACAGGGACAAATCCCTCTCCTTGTCAGGCACTGAAGAAAAGCTGGTTTTTGCTGACTACAGCAGGTGACACTCGTGTCCTGCGAGGGCTGAGGTGATTCCCTGCTGGCTGGGAGCTCCTCCAGCTCCATCCCCCGGAGAAGCACGGGCACACCTCCCGCAGCCAGGTGCTGCTTGCAGGGACGGATCTGTGACCTGAATCCCTCTCTGCTCTGCCAGCTTGGGGACGTGATTGTCAGTTTGCTGTTGAATTTTCCAAGTGCTTTAACACGTGTCTATCCAGATTGCTCCCAGGTCCCAGAGAGCACATTTGCAGCAGCCTTCCAGGCGAGAGTGACGTGGGGGATGCGAGGGGGGCTGAGCTCAGCCTCTCTGAGGCTCTCACTTATCAGATACACAGATAAAAGCTCTGTGTGTTGGATAAGCCGGGGCTGCGTTGACAAGGACAAGCACGGGATTAAAAGCAAGGAAGATCCAAACCCTACAAGAGCACACATCAGGGAATCCCGCTCCCTGCAGGGGGTTTCCAGTGCACTGCTGCCCATCCATCCTCTCCTGCCGTGCTCAGGACAGATATCCCCGTGCCCACCCCTTGCCCATGCAGCTCAACCCCTGCTTCTAGGGATTTGCTTCCAAGTGGGATGAAAGCAGCAGAGGTTTTTGTGCATCCCGACCCCTCGAGGGCTGGGCAGGGATTGGCCTCTCCTCGCCCACCCGGCTGCTCCGGGCCAGAGACATCCCTGCCCCCTGGCCATGCCACCCCAGCCAGGTCCTTGTTTGGGAAAAACAAGTAAATAAACACCCAACCCACAGCAGAATCCACCCCGGCCAACTCCTCACGCCCTCCCTCTGTGAGAAGTGGGTTCAGAAGAGTCGATGGTTTTTCATGATGTGGGTGTGATTAATGAACTTAATCACAGGATACTTTGATCCGTCTCTTGTTTTTAAGGGATAGTCGAAAACAAGAAGAACTGCTACCCTTTGTGCTTTTGTAATTTTGTTAATCGTGGAAACCAGGGAGACTTTTGCATAGTCAGCACTTGCATGCATTATAAAACATATTTGCAAAACACAACAACACTTGCTTTCATATTCCGAAGCCAGCGAGCATATCCTAGTTGGCAGAGAGCTCAAAGGAAAGTTATGAAGACCCAAAAATCTTGCAGGAATTTAATTAAGCCCTAATCTTGGTAACACTCATACATATCTGCTTCCCCAGTGTCGTCTGCAGGCACAGCTGTTCGTGTCTCGGGGTCGTCTCGACTCAGCTCACTGCAGGCTCGTGGGCAAACCTGCCCAGCTGGGGATGGCCCTGCTGGAGCAAGTCCCTCTGTCCCCCAAATCCTTGAGTCCCTTCTCCCACGCAAACAGAACGTGGGGAAAGGGCCTTTTTGTGCAGCTGGGTCCCCGGGGCCGTGCCGTGGTCCTGCACAAGGCGCTGCTCAAGGGGCCAAACCTGCGGCTGGAGAAGGGCCGGGTTTGGTTCGTTTGGGTTTTGGTGGTGGAGCAGGGGCTGTGTGGGCTCGGAGGGGACACAGCTGTCACCTCTCACGGGCACAGGCACGTGTCACACCCCACCCAGCAGCACCCACGGGTGCCACAGTCCCCAGTGCCAGCAGGGGTGGGTGCCACGTGCTGTGCCGGTCCCCAGCGTGGCCAAAATGCAGATCCATCACTTCTGCTTGGCATCACCTCTGCCTCTCAGCAGCAGCACTGCTTCTCAATAGGAAAAAAAAAACCCCAAACCCAGAGGTTGGAGCATCCTGCATGACAATCCCAATTCCCACTGTCCCTGCCCTGCACCCAAATCCCTCCAGCTCGGAGCACACCCAGCCCAGGGCTGCGCTCCCTGGGAGCAGGAAAGGCATTTGGGTGACCCCCCTGCAGGGATGCAGCAATGCCTGCAGAAAGCAGACAGGACGTGATGTAAAGGGAGGAAATTTAGACTGAATTTCAAACTGAAACTCCTTTAATTAGTAAACTCTTCGCTGAAGAACCATTTCCATTGGTGGGGACATGATTCCTCATTGCTTGAGGGATTTGAAACCAGACTGCTCTCTGCTCCAAAAAAGTGCTATAAGCAACAGTTCTTTGCTTATAATGAACTGGAAATACTGGCACGTCTCCATCTCCTTCACATATTTTCCCTTGTATCTTCAGAGGTTAAAATAAATTATCCTGAGATGTAACAGATGTAGAATGCAGCCAGTGACATTCTCCAGCTTTTTCGACTGAGTTTTCTTTCCTCACGGAAAGGAGCCCGACCATGTCATCCTCCTGGGCTTTGGGAGGTGGCACTGTTGGTGACAGTGCCTGGTCACTGGGGCCCTGTCCTGTCCTGAACCCATCCAGCTGAACTGAGAGAAACTCCACTGCCTGAACTGCCAATCACACAAATCATTAGGACTGGTGTTAATGAAGCTACCTCTGGAGCAGTGGAGTCCTTCCAGCAGCCTTCCGTGATCCATTCACATCAGCAATGGGCATCACAAGGATAAAAGTGACCCAGCCCCTGGCACCCCAGCACTGCTCAGCCCTGTCCCAGCACTGCAGTTTCGGAGTGGGAGGCAGGAGGGATGGAGCTGTGTGAGCCATCAGGGAATTTCCTCCTGGGAGAGACAGATCCTGCCCAGAGAGTGACCCCGAGGAAGCTCAGCTGCAGCAGGGTTTGGAAGCAGTGAGGTGCAAAGGGGAGAGGGCCTGTGGTGCTTTGCCCATAGAGCTGTTTAACAACACTTTTACAGCAGAAAACTACAGGTTTTTTGCTCTTCATTTTTGGGCAGTTCCTACACCAGATCCTGGGCAGCCCAGTTGGCACCACCAGCACCTCCTCTCCTCTCCTCTCCTCTCCTCCCCAACCCACTCAGTGTCCCACGGTGAACATCAGGGAATATTCCTGCAGCAGCAATGAAATGACATCTTTCTAAACATGGAGAAACTCCTGGGACAGAGTATTTCACTCCCACGCTCAGTTACTCCTTGTGGTCACTTGTGCCCAGAGCAGCTGTGGCTGCCCCTGGATCCCTGGCAGTGCCCAAGGCCAGGCTGGACATTGGGGCTTGGAGCAGCCTGGGACAGTGGGAGGTGTCCCTGCCATGGCAGGGGTGGCACTGGGTGGGCTTTAAGCTCCAATCCAGCCCGAACCATCCCAGGATTCTGTGATTTTCCCAAGATTCTGGCAAGAGAGAACAGTTTGAGTTTCCACACGAGCAAGAGCCGGGGAGGTGCGAGTACAGGTATTCAAATGACCCATGCAGTGTTTAACCAGAAGTGGTTAAACTGGAATTATTTGACAATGCCAACGTGTCTAGATCAGGTTTTTACACATCCACAGGTTTCTCTGGCAGTGACAGCACAGGGAAACCTTTTCCCCTCTCCCTGGCCTGACTGAATCAGTTGTAGGACAGCAGAAGGGAAAGCCCCAATTGGCTTTTCCCCACTTTTTCTTTTCTTGGGTATATAATCCAGCTTGGATTTACTGGAAATAAAGGTAAGCCAGAATAGGATTGCATGACAGCATTCTCTGGGAGTTGCTCACTGGCTGGAGATTGGATCAGGGAGAATGGAGGATGACTCAGGAAACAGAAAATAAGGTCTGTCATACGAAAATATCTGTGAATGATAGAATTATTACAGAATCAGCTCAGGGTTTAATGCTACAGAACATAGTAAAATGTTTTTAAAAATCAATTTACTAGTCCTGGTAGCTGGAGGAGGTCTCAGAGCAGGAGGATGTGGCTTGGGGACAGCCAGGATGGGTGTCCTTGATTGGATTTCCCGTGGCACTCCATGCCATAGGAAGAAGCTGTAGTACAACAAAGATTTCGGGTGAAGGAAATATTAAGATTCTTGCTTTTTCTATATTAAAAAATAGCCAGCTTGCTCTGAGGTCAGCAGCCCTGGGTGAGAAGCAGGGAGTGAGGAACAGCCTGTCTGGATGCTGTCACCCCCTGGATGCTCCGCTCTGGAAAGGTGCAAGCCCAGCACCATCCCAGCCCTGCTGCTTTTATAAGCCAGCGCTGTGGTTGCTCATGAGTAACTTCAAAGCTGTGCCCTTTTTTGATGACATAAACAAAACCAGCAGCAGCAGCCTTTCCATTATTTAAACAAGTCCTCAAATCCCTTGGCCCTCTTCCTTCTGTTTCTTTTTTTTCCCCCCCTTTTTAACAAATGCCAGAAGCCTTTTCTGTAGAAAAATGAAAATTGCCAGTGGCCAAACCACCAGATTTGTGCTTTTGGTCCGTGGCCTAATGGGGTGTGAGGGCTGGCTGCAGCTGGGGAAGTGGCAGCTGCTTGTCCACGCTGTTTGTTTGGCATTTCCCCGCTCGGCCGCCGCATCCGTGGCCACGGGGAGCCACGGAGGCCTTGCCAGCTCCTCGCTCCATCCCCGGCGTCCGACGGCGAGGACGGAACAGGAAATGTGACAGCGGCTCTTATCAGGGTTCATCCATCAGATTAAGCTGTAATTGTGATGCCTTCTGTTCAAATATGAAACAGCACAGCCGCCCCGGCTCGGAGAGCAGCCAGTTCCTGGAAGGGAGCTCTGCTGCCAGGTGTCCCCTGAGGAGCACCCAGGGACACCTCCCAGCCCCCAGCCCTGGTGAGGAGCATCCATGGGCAGCTGCACCCCCCCGGGGGGGTTGGACTCCTGCTGGCTGAGAAAGGATTCCTGTCCACGCTGGAAGGAGCCTCCAGAAGGCTCCACAAGGAAACTCCACCTGGAGATTGGCTCTGCTCGGGGCTAGGGAAGCTTCTGCCTTTGCAGGGTGGAAAACTCGGGGAGCACCAGCCAACAGAGGGGAAATTAATCCTTGAGGGAATCAGGGGGCTGAGGGGGAGCATTTCCCAGGCTGGGGGAGCCCAGGGTGGCCAGGAGAGCAGGCTGTGGCCACCAAGCTGTGTAGGGCTCCAGCCCACACACCCACTGCAGCCTCTGGTTATCAGAGAATTCCAGACTGGTTTGGGTTGGAAGGGACCTTAAAGCCCATCCCAATCCACCCCTGCCATGGGCAGGGACACCTCCCACTATCCCAGGCTGCTCCAAGCCCTGTCAAACCTGGCCTTGGGCACTGCCAGGGATCCAGGGGCAGCCACAGCCTCTCTGGGCACCCTGTGCCAGTGCAACAAAATGAATCACTGTTAATCACTCTGTTTGCAAAGTGGCCCATGAATAACTCCTGCATTTCCTCACACATTTCCTCACACATCCATCATTCCCTCAGCGGGGTCCATGGCTCTGGAATGCCCGACCATTCCAGCTTTCCCACTGCAGGTCCACAAGTGGGAGGAGGAATGAAGCCACGGGATCCCAGCTCAGCTGCACAATTGTTTGGATTATCTGTTTCAGTGAGTGGCCCCACAACAAACACGTTTGCTGTGGTTTGTGTGACATAAAGGAACAAAGTCAAACCGAGCTGAATGCATTCCCACATTTCAGTTCATATTTCCAGGAAGCTTTTCCCTAATGCCACGTGAATACAGCACAAAAGGAGAAACAAAAGGAGGAGGAGGGCAGCTAAAAACAAATGAGTTCCCCATTTTTAGAATGTAAAAAATATGTTTAGAAAGATTTTTTCTCAGTTCATGATTAAACACGAGGCTGGGCTCACAGCAACGGAGGGAATTGTGCAGTTGGAGCTCCCAGGATGGATGATGGAAACTGTTCCCAGTCCACTTGTGTGATCTTGCCCTCCTCTGTGTCTCCTTGAATTTAAAATTATGTGTTTATGAGGTTAGAAACTGTTTGGCAACTTACTATTTTGCACTCGTAAATCCTTTTTCTCAGATCTCAGGGTAGTTTATAAACATGAATGAAGCCACAAACAGCCGGGCAGGGCCTCTCCGATCATACTGGTCCAACAGGTGGGAATCAGGAGCAGGGCTTGCCCAGCTTTGCACGGGAGAGGGCAGTTCCTTGAGATCTGGGGAATTTCCTTGAAGTCACACTGGGGCAGATCTGAAATACATTAAAAAAAAAAAAATAAGGCAAGACAAGGAAACTGGAGGGAACATTTTCATAAAAATGCTGTTAGAATGGGAAATTCAGGGAAACCCCTCCGATGCAGCATTGGTGGCAAATGGCACTGACAGAGTGTCACTGATCCTGGGGCAGGGACATCCTGGCAAGTGCTGATCCTGAGGCAGGCCAGGGATCCAGGGGCAGCCACAGCCTCAGGGACATCCTGGCAGTGCTGATCCTGGAGCAGGAGCATCCTGGCAGTGCTGATGCTCAGGCAGGAGCCTGGCATCACTGATCCAGGGGCATCCTGGCATCCATCTGGGTACCACAACATTCCTCTGTCCTTACCCCTGAAGTACAACAGGATCCTGCTGTGAGTGGGACACACACCTGGGAGCAAAGGCCGTTTCTGCTCCTCATCACATCCACAGGCACCATGAACCCCTTTGGAAGTGAACCCTGGAAGAAGCAGAATTCCCTAGAAAACCCCCCAAAATACAAGCTGCTCTTGGGGCAGGGAGCAGGACAGGGGCTGTGAGGCTGGGAGCAGCCTGGTCCTTGCCCCTGCCAAGGGATGGGAAAAGGCATGCACGTGAATCCAGGAGCAGCTCTTCCCTTCGAGTCCTGCTCTCCAGAGGTGCCTCTGGACGTGTCCTCAAGCCCTGTGGATCTTCGGCTGCCTCCGCTGTTAAACTCACCAGAGGTGCCGGGATTGGGGTGCAATCCCTCGGTTAAGGAATGCACCCCTTGTTTACGTCTCACCTTAATTGCCTTTTCATTAGGCAGAACCTGGGGCTTGGCACCATTTCGGAGAGGATCGGATCCATTGATTTCCTTCCCTCCCCACTCCGCCCGTGCCGCTCGTCACCCGCGGGGGTTCATTTTGTCACGCTCGCTGACGTGTCCCACAACTTCCCCCTTCTCCTCCCGACACAGGGCTGCTTTGATTTGTTCTGTTTTCCTGGGGAGAGCCGGAACCAGCCCGGCAGCACGGACCGGCCACGGGCTGGAACTGGGAATCAGCCGATGCCGAGCCTCGTTAAAGGCACACGGCGGCGTAGGCGGCTCCCACACCAGTGTCAGGGTGTAGCCGTGCCTCCCTCCTCTCCCCTCCCTGAACCCCTGTGCAGGTGGTTGGATGGATGGTTCAGGGCTAATTAAAACCGTGCATTTGCATATTCTAGACTGCTTGTTAATTATCCGCTTCAAGGCACGCTGTGTCTGGAGACTCGCTTTGGCCTTGGGACGGGCATCCCGAAATAACGCGCGGCTCTGGAAAGCAGAGGAGGGCGTTTGGGAAAAGGAGGGATTTGGGATGTTTGGGCTGTGGGGGAGGATGGAGGCAGCCAGAGGTGCAGACAGCTCCCACCGCGGCCCCCGCGCTGCAGAAAGAATCGCTTACACGCTGTCTGGGATAACGAGATGCAAAGCAGCGTTCCGGCACTTTCCATTCACAGATAAATGCTCCCGCTGAAAGGACATCGAAGCCGGGGCTCAGGAGAGGAAGCGTCTGATCCCGACTTTGGCTCGCACCGGGAAACAATCGGGATGGCCCGCCGGCCGCATTCCTGCCCGGCGCACTCCGTGCAGACGGGACGGGAGGCCAGATGGTGCCAAAGGGAGGCAGATTTGTGGACAAAACCTGGGATTGGGATCTGCTGCCATATGGGATGGGCACCGGGATGCCCCACGTGGCCCAGCACTGAACAAAATCCCTTCTCCCAGGCAAATTTCCTGGGTTATGGGAGCACCTGCCCTACATGCCAGGAGCTTGGAAAAGCATCTCCCAAGATTTGTGAGCTGAGGTCTTGACAACAAACTGCCAGAGGGCAGGGATAGATGGGATACGGGGAGAAATCCTTCCCTGTGAGGGTGGGGAAGCCCTGGCACAGCTGTGGCTGCCCCTGGATCCCTGGAAGTGTCCCAGGCCAGGCTGGACGGGGCTTGGAGCACCCTGGGATAGTGGGAGGTGTCCCTGCCCATGGCACGGGTGGAGTGGGATGGGCTCTAAGGTTCCTTCCAACCCAGCCCATCCTGGGATTCCGTGACTCTTTCCAGAGTTCCCTACTGGAAATGGGGAGTCAAGAGCTGTGGCTGAAGGAGCTGCAGCATTCCCATATAATTCCCAGTGTACAGGGAAATTTTGGATGTAGGGTTGGATCTTCTGGCTGCTCCAGAAGGAGCTACTCATCCTGCGGGCACCACCCTGCCCTGGCTGAGGCTGTTTTTTAGGAGATACCAAGACTCCCAGGCAGTGTCCATGAACCTCTTTTGCCACTGGAATTGTCTCTGTGCATTTGGGGGAATTCTGGATGTAGACAGTGGGTGGGTGCTGTGCATGGAAGTGGGGAAAACACAGGATCCATTTCCTCTGGGGCAGCTAAGGTAAGGAAGAGGAACCCCATCATGTAACAACAGAAAATAAAGTGTGATTCGAGAAACAAATGCATTCCTGTTCACACCACCTTGCTTCCAACAGCCACGCGTGGAAAAGCGTCGGAGACGCTTCCATGAGGAAGCTCTCGTGGCTGAGCTGAGTGACAGCAGCCAAAGGAAGCTGAGCAGTAACGAATCAAAGCTCGGAGCAGCGAGGGGATTTCATTTCAGTGGCATCAGGCTGTGCGTGCAGTGAGAGGAGTCATTAACACACCCCAGCCTTTCCATACTCCCTGCTCCTGCAGGAATATCCCGACGGACACAGAACGTGCCCAGCTGCTGAGCAGAGCTGTAAAACCCCAGCATATTTACACTCTGAAGAGTGGGTTTCTCACCTCACAGGAACGCCACAGCAGTTCCTCGCTCCCACCCTGGAATGCTTTCCATGGAATCACTTTCTGCATTTCTCTGTTCCGGCCGTTTTGGGGCCGCGTGGCTCCCACACGGAGCGCTGAGGAGAGGGAGCAGCGTAAAAACCAGGGAACAAATATTCCAGCAAACCACAAAGTAAACGAGAGGGCAGCTGGAGGAATCCAGAGGATCCAGCCAGGCACAGAACAAAGCTGGAAGCCTGGACAAGCTACTTCTGTGCACCAGGAAAAAGCTTCCTGGGAGCTTCCCAAGGGTTTTCAGAGCACTTTGGGGAATATAAATTGTCCTTTCAAACAGCTGCTGCCGAGGCCCAGGCGGGAGATTAAATATTATGACAACATTTTGTAACAAAGAAGCTGGGAAAGCTGAGTTGGCCCCTCGATGTGGGACAGGGCAGGGAGGAGGGGGGAGCAAAGGTTTCCTATAAACCCCCCAGATCCATCAGGGATATGGACACAGTGCAGGTGGCTGGGTCCTAATGATGGTAGAACAGCTGGGACACGGGGGCACAGACTGCTCAGGGAGAAAGAGATTCCCAGATCCGGAGTCTGGAAAAACAGGTTTGGAAACAGCTTATTTTTATATCATTTTTCTGTCCTACTCTCCTGCTTCCTGCTGCTCCTTAAGGAATAGTTTGTTCCTCCATGACTTGGGATAACAGTGCCCTGATATTTTCTTTTCCCTTCCTTATCGTTACTGTGGATTTTACCCTTTACTGCGGGGTTCTTCCCTTGGGAATTGTGCTGTGGCTTTGGCTGTGGTGTCACCCAGAGCAGGAGTTCTGTAGGTGCTTCTGGACTGGACGTTCTCCACGACTGCTGGAAGCTGGGAGGCTCAGACTCAGCAGAAGGTCCTTCCCAATCCTTCCTTCCCAGGTGGTCTTGGATACTTTGTCCCACCACGTCCAGGTAAAAAACGGAGCCAAGGTCCATGGAGACGAGTGACATTTGGTTTGAGGTGACAAAACCAATGGAAGTGGAGGAGCCATCCATTCATTTCCACGCCCAGTTGCTGTGACTGTTGCACCACGAGGGATGTGTGGAGTTAAAAAAAGCCAAAATTCGGGGTCTGGAATTAACCAGGATCCATTACCAATTCCCACTGCAGCCAGACAACATCAGTGTTCGGTGCTTTGCTGCACTAACGGGCTCTTCCTTCCTTTTTTAAGGCAATTAAACAAATTAATGCCCTTCTCGGCCTGATTCATTAAGTGAAATTAGAAGTTTCGATGTAATTATTGAATTTAGACCTCGGGAAAGACTCTCTCCATTTTGCCTTAAAAAATCTGACAGGAGGTGATTTCCAGCAGCCGCCTCGGGATGGCAAACGGCGGCCAGGAACGTGAGGCAACGGTGCCACCTGCAGCCAGCCCGAATCCCTGGAAAACGGGACGGGAACGGAACAGCCTGGCATGAGATCCTCTCCTCAGCCACAGTCCATCCCTTTGAACTTGGTGATCTTAAAGGTCTCCTCCAGCCTCGATGATTTTATGGAATTTCAGAATCAAAAAACCCGACAAAGGAGCTTTGACAAACCCCGGACCATCACAGCTGATTTAAAATCAATGCTTTGATGTACAAAACGTTCCAAAAACATGAACTGTTTTCATGAAAAATATGAATGGCTAAATTTTTGCAGGAACATCAGTGCGTTCTTCCAATCAAATTCTAATTCCTAATAAAAATAATAATTTCTAATTATTCAAATGTATAATTCAATTTAATTCTAGAATAAGAATTAAAACTCTGCATAAAATATGCTAAAAAATATTCTTTTCACACATGTAAGTGAAACTTGGGTATCTCTAAGCCTTACACTTTGATATTACAGCTGAGGAAAGGAATGTGGCCCCTGAAATTCGAGGTGAGTGGGAAGGGAAATATCACTGAATCACGCAGGAAGCTTTCAGGAACCTCAGGATGGTTTGTGTTGGACTTCCAAATTCCTGCCCTTCTCCCAGAAGCAGGCACTGTGCTGCTGCCGTGCCTCACTTTTCCACGAGTTCTTTGGGAATAACTCAAAAATAGGCTGTGAGTAATGCAGTGACTCCAGCAGGAGGGTGACTGAGCCGCCCCGAGATGGTGACTGTGCATATTCCAAAGGCACGTGGTGCTGGGTGCCGGGCCCTGACTCACCCGACTTCATCTGCAGGCACATTGTTCCTCAGAGCAAGAAGGGCTTGGAGCTCCTGGCAGCCCCGGTGGTCCCACAGCGAGGACGGGGACAGCTGGTGCTCGGGTGTGCCCGTAAAGGGGATTTTTGGGGGGCTTCCCCGCCTTGAGATGAGCCACATCCCAAAAATCCGTACCGCTGCTGAGCCATCCCCCCATCCAGAGGCACGTTCCCGATGGAATGCCCCCGACAATGCCACCATCCCACCGTGACCCCTCATCCCATCATCTCCTTGGCCACGGTCCCTCATCCCTCGTCTCCTCGGCCGCTTATTAATTAGAGTTCTCTCTTCTGTTGGTTAATGATTCTCTCCGTTCTCACGCTAATTAATGCCGTGCCCAGCCCTTCTCCTCTTTCGGCTCGGGCAGTTTCTTGGGTCAGTGCTTGCAACCCCTCCCTTTTACCCAGCGGAGCTGATTTAACCCCAATTGCCGAACTGGGTTTATTGGTTTCTTCCTCCTCTTGGCGGTTCTGTGGCCCGTGAATTCTGCATTCCCTGTTCCCAGCGCCAGTGGAAATCCTCCTTCCCGAGCTCCGTCAGCCTTCCCTGCAGCTGACATCCCTGAAGATGCCGAGCCCTGAACTTAACAAGGCAATTCCACCCGCGAGTGATTTGTTTTCCCGACCCCTGCGCATCACTTACAGCTTGCTGCCTGCTCTGTCTCACCGATTACATCTCCCTTCTCGTTGCTTTGGCTTGGAAGTTACAAACATCAAAGAGCACCTTTCCTGAAGAAAAGTTTTAAATATTCCACATTTGACAACAATCAGGCAGGACGCTGTTTCATAACCCCCTTCTCCCTGTAGCTCTCTGGGCAAAATTGGTCACTATTTCTAACTGTTAGCTATTTTTATGTAGTTTTTTTAACTATCGCTCTTGAGATATCAGGACGAATTGCCCCCCACACGCCACCCCACCGTGCCCTCAGCCGCGCTCCTCGCCCTCTCCCCCCCTCACACCCACGGAGACGACGCAATTTGTGCCCTTTAATTCCAGTTTAACTTTAACTTCGGTTCCGCCGGGGACAGCGCGGAGCGACGGCGGCTGCGCGGGGGCGCGGGCCCGGCGCCCTCAGCCACCGCCGCAACATGGCGGCGCGTGACGTCACGGCGCCAGCGTGACGTCACATGCGCCCGCAGCGCCCCCGCCCCGTTCCC
>VWZW01005334.1:128590-151865 GCA_013397115.1 Edolisoma coerulescens | reverse complement strand
GGGTGGCGAGCGGCGGCTGGGCCCGGCCCAGGGCCGGCGGGGCGGCCTCTTCTTCCCCTTCCTTCTCTTCTTCCTCCTCTTTTTCCTCCTCTTTTTCCTCTTCCTTTTTCTCCTCGTGTTTTTCCTTCTCCTTTTCCCCCTGTTCCTCCGCTTTTCCTCTCCTTGTTCCCTCTCCTCCCTGCTCTGCCTCCTGCCGCTGGTGCTCCCCCGGGAGCAGCGCTGGGCCCAGCCCTGTTCGGTGTCTCGGGCGAGGATCTGGAGCAGGGGATCGAGTGCTCCGTGGGCACATTCAGGGGCGGCACCGAGCTGGGTGGGCAGCGAGGCTCAGCAGAGGGAGCCGGGCGGGCTGCGTCCATGGCGTGAGGCCAGCGGGGTGACAGTCAACAAGGCCAAGTGCCGGCTCCTGCACTCGGGTGACACCAAGCCCCGGGAAGGCTCCGGGCTGGGAGAAGAGTGGCTGGAAAGCTGGAAAAGGCCTTGGGAGGCGCTGGTGACGGCGGCTGAACGTGAGCCCAGGGGTGCCCAGGGGGGCAAGAGGCCAATGGCCCCTGGGCTGTGCCAGCCCTGGTGTCACACAGCCCCAGGGCAGGGCCCGTCCCTGTGCTGGCACTGCTGGGGCACCTCCAGTGCTGGGGACAGCTCTGGGACGGGAGGGACACTGAGGGGCTGGAGCGTGTCCAGGGAAGGGAAGGGAGTTGGGAAGGGGCTGGAGAATTCCTGAGGGAGCTGGGAAAGGGGCTCAGCCTGGAGAAAAGGAGGATCCAGAAGGGAAAAGCTCTGCAGCAGAGCCCTCCCCGAACTTCCCTCACTTGCTTTTCCCCTCACGTTTTCTCCCACTTCTTGATTTTCCCCTCACGGCAAGGGAGAGCCTGAGGGGCTGGAGCGTGTCCAGGGAAGGGAACGGAGCTGGGAAGGGGCTGGAGAATTCCTGAGGGAGCTGGGAAAGGGGCTCAGCCTGGAGCAAAGGAGCTCAGGGGGGACCTTGTGGCTCTGCACAAGTCCCTGACAGGAGGGGGCAGCTGGGGGGGTCGGGCTCTGCTCCCAGGGAACAGGGACAGGAGGAGAGGGAACGGCCTCAGGCTGGGCCATGGGAGGCTCAGGTTGAACATCAGCAGGAATTTCCCCATGGAAAGGGTGCTCAGGCCTTGGAACTGCCCAGGGAGGTTTGGAGTGCCCATCCCTGGAGGTGTCCAAGGAATTCCTGGAGGTGGCACTCAGGGCTCTGGGATAAGGTGGGCATCGGGCACAGCTGGGACTCCATAGTCTGGGAGGGCTTTTCCAACCTAAATGATCCTGGGATTCCTCCTGTCAGTGGTGGGCCCCGGGCCCCAGGGCGCTGCAGCTCCAGGGGATCCCGGTGTGCCGCTCCTGGCACATCCCGCCTGGGCTCGGGGGCTCTGGCAGGGAAACAGATCCATGGGTCCCTCTCTCCCTTACCCTCAGCAGCATCAAGGAGTGTTTGTGTCCCGTTTTCCTCTGACTCCTGAAGTTTCACAGCTTTTCCAGCGTGTCTGAGGTGTCTCTGTGCCTCCTGCCCTTCCCACTGCTAACTTTGCAGGGATTCAGGGAATTGTGGCTGCTGTGAGGTCACTGGTTTTCATCCTTTTATTGGGGATTCCTTCCAGCTTCCCTGTAGCTTCCCTATAACCACACCAGGCACACGGTGGGAGTGCCGGGGTGTCTGTGCAGGGCCAGGAGTTGGACTGGATGATCCCTGTGGATCGCTTCCAGCTCAGGATATTCCGTGACTCAGTAATTACAAAACCTGGCTGGAGCTGGGGTGAAGATGGTGACTCAGTTGTTTTGTTTTGTGTTCTGCCCTGACTTGTGCTCTCTTAAACTCGTGCTCAGTGTCACTTTTTCATTACACAACGCCTGTTCTGAATGGCAGCACTGGAAAAAGCAGTTCAGTGAGTGAGGCACTAGGCTCGGCTTTCTTGTTAGGATCGCAGGAAAGAGGAGAATTCAACATTCCTGGGATTTTTGTCACGGCCAAAATGGAAGAGATTGAGCGCTCTTGTTGCCACGCCATCTCTGTTTTGTTCGTAGTATTAAGTTCAGCTGGTTTCTTATTTTGTTTATTACTTATTTAGTATTTTATTTCTAATTTCAACTCCCTGCTGCAGTTTGCTGTCTGACCACGCTCACCCTTCACGTGCCTCAAACTGATGTATTTGTACGAGTGGATTTTTTTTGAGCTCTGCAGGGTTCTTTAAAAAACCCAAAAGCTTCAAGAGCTCCCAGGCTGCAGAACTTCAAAAATGGGACTCTGTTCACTTCCAGTTTCTTAAATTTTACTCAGTGTAATATTTTTTTTATTTATCATTTTAATATTGATTATTTATCACTTATTATTATCACTTACTAAAATTTAGCGAGTGCAACAGAATAGGAACTTGAATTATTGGGGCTAAATCTTAGAGTCCCTTGCCAGGAACAAAATTGTCATTATTCTGTCGTAGATCAGACCATCCAAAATATCAGATTATCACATGTGGATGGTCTGGGGAGGTGCTGGGTTTGGAAGTTTGGTGCCTCCTGTAGACAGCAGCAGCAACGGGGCAGATCCAGCTGCCTCTTCATCCAGAGCTGCTCTTTCCTCGGGACACCTGTGGGGAATGTGCTTTTCCCGTGCCACACCTGGATTTGCTCCCGTGGTTCCAAGCCCGTGTTTGCTTCCAGCAGAGCCTTGGAATGTGCCCTGGCTGCTCTGGACACAGCTGCAGATCACGGGATAACCCTCTGGAACAGTGCTCTGCAGGAGCGTGGAGTGTTCCTCTCTTGAGAGGAACCCCCAGGACTTTTAGAAGCTTAAAATTTCCTGTCTGGATGCGTTCAGAGTCCACGTGCACTCGCTGCTTTCCCGGCTTTGCCCTTCCCCTTCCGTAACCTCCATCTCTGGGGCAGTGGCTCCGTTCCCTGTGGTCCTTTGTTTGCCTGCCCTTCTTTCCTGCCGCCCTTGGCAGGCTCGGGGCAGCAGGAGGGGTTTGCTGGAGGCTGCAGTGGCCTCCAGGACTGTGCAGGGGACCAGGGATTGCTGGGAAGGTGGATGAGGACATTCCCTGTTCCCTTGGGTGTTGCTGGCAAGGTTCCCTGGTTCATTCCAGGATTGGATTTGCCTTTTGGGGCTCCTTAACTTTGTCCTCCTGTGCCAGACCTGAGCGTCCTCCTCATTCTCCTCTTGTTTCCAGCTGCTGAGCACTTCTCCAGGAGAATCTTTTCCATTTTGTTCCTTTTCCTACCTAATCCAGCCCTCAAGGCCTTGCATTTCCCTCATGTTTTATTTCCTTTTTAATTTTTCTATAATTTATTTTTCTAGTATTTTTCTAGTATTTATTTTATATTATANATAATAATAATAATAATACTTTTGTGTTCCTTTTATTGCTGATACCTGCCTGTAACACCCTCCCCCTGCAGTGCCTGTCAGCCAGGATATATTAATACTGATTTCAAGCCTGATTTTGGAGGCATTCAGGACACAAATTCACCCTCATTAGAATGCTTTGTGTTAATTGTGGAGTGATCCAAGAGCTGGAGCTAATAACTACTGCACGTGGCATCCTATAGAATGTTTTTATGGGATCTGAACAGATCATTTTAGATTAGTCCTTGATGAGATGTTGCTGCTTTTTGCTAAAACTCGCCACGTTTCCCCCTCATTTCTCAGTCCATAATAATTCCTCTTTTAAACATTTGGGCTTAAAATCTCGGAAATATTTGAGGAAAAGCAAATTAGACTTTTTTTTTTTCTTGGTGTTACTTGGGTGTTTCTTTTCTTCTTGAACTGCAGGGACAATATTTTCCAGTCTTTGATCTGACTGCTTCCAATTCCTCAATTCTGAGCCTGCATTTATGACATTTCTTTCTTATTTTTTGAGATTATTTTTGCTCTGCTCCCCCATCCTGCCTTGATTATTTTTAATGTAGCCTCATTGTTTTGGTTTTTTTTTAATATTATGAAAGATATTTTACATTTTTTATATAATATACATAAATTTGTGGTTTAATATAATATAATTTATATATTATACGTGAATTATGAGTTGTTAACTTTCATCTTGGTGTTTCTAGGCTCTGGAATATAATCTCTGCTAATCCCTTTTCAATGTTTTTAGCTTTTTTTGACAGACAAATGAAATTATTTCATTTTCAGATTATGGGCCTCAATGAAACAAAACACACACTTTCCAAGCAAAAACTGCATCTTAAAAATCCTTTTCAGTGAACTGGGTTTATATTGCAAAAAGTTACTTTAATAATCTATTTTAATCCAATTTTTTAGGATATAATAGTGGCATGAGTAGGGATCATTACAGGTGGGGCTGCCTTGTGACTACAGGGTCATCCTGGCTATGGTCTCTAATTAAATCCAAGATGGAATTCTGTAATTAGGCTCTACAAAGGCCAGGCAAACAAATGAAGGTGTGTGGGATTAAATCTCTGCCTTTGATCCACGTCCTTCTGCCTTATCTCCTGGAAAGCAGCACTGGAGTAGCCCTCCATTTCTTTTATATTTACTTTTCACTTGAAAAGTTCTCACGTGCTTCGTGTAAAATTTGAAATATTTCTGTGCAGACAAGGGTTTATTTCACTTCAGGGGCAAAAGCGATCAAAAAAATTTTGATTTTAGTGATCAGAGTCACTAAAAAATAAACAAGCACTGGTTTAGCACAAAAACCTTCTGTGCTAAAAGTGCCCGAGTAGTGATTTTTCTGGTGCTAAATCAGTGCCCCAGTGCTTATTTTCTTTGTTTCTTGCATAGAAAGTGACACAGGTGAAGAAAAAAATGTTGTATTTTGTATATTTCTGGTTTTTTAACCCAGATCTTACTTGGCAAGCCTGTCCTGAGGGAACTCAGGGCTGAAATAAAATGTTTTGGAGGCGTGAAGGTCACATGTGCTCGGCAGCGCGGAGGGGGAGCACAGCCAGCCCAGGCTGAGGAGCTGGGCTTGGGGAAGAGGGGAGCAGGGAGGCTTGGAGCATTCCCACTCCTTGCCTGCTTCAGTCCTCAAAGTGGGTTCTTCCCTCCTTTTTTTTGGTCTTATTTCTGTGTATTGCCCATCCCTTCTTGAGAAAAAAGGGAAAAGGAATGATTTAGTTAACATGGATAGAGGGCTGGAAGGGCTGAGAGGGTTGGGTTTGTGCAGCCTGCGGAGGAGAAGGATCCAGGGAGAGCTCAGAGCCCCTTCCAGTGGCTAAAGGGGCTCCAGGAGAGCTGGAGAGGGACTGGGGACAAGGGCTGGAGGGACAGGACCCAGGGAATGGCTTCCCACTGCCAGAGGGCAGGGATGGATGGGAGATTGGGAAGGAATTCCTGGCTGGGAGGGTGGGGAGGCCCTGGAATGGAATTCCCAGAGCAGCTGTGGCTGCCCCTGGATCCCTGGCAGTGCCCAAGGCCAGGCTGGAGGAGCCTGGGACAGTGGAAGGTGTCCCTGCCCATGGCAGGGGTGGATTGGGATGGTCTTTAGGGTCCTTCCCATCCCTCCCGGTGAGTGATTCCATGACATTCAGCTTGTGTGGTAGAGGGATGATCCTGAAAAACTTGAGGCAGTGGCAAAGCATTCCCTCCTTTCCTGGAAGAGCTGGGACCGTGCTTGGAGGCAGGAGCTCTTCAAGCATTTCTCCTTTTGGCAGTGGGAGCAGCAAACAATTCCCAGCCCCTTCCCAGCTGCTCCTCTGAGCGCTCTCCCCTCTCTGGGATTGGCACCGTGCTCGTGCAGCCACACAGCAAATCAGCTCGGGGAGCTCACCCAGGGAAAAGTGATTCATTGCACTTGGAATTCTTCATAAAAACACCCCAAGCAGCACATTTTGCTTTTATCCTTATTTCTATAAAAGCGAGCTCAAGTCTAATGTTCCTTCATTAATTGGAAGGCTGCAGAGGACAAGTCATTCCATGTTTTTAAAGGTTACGTTCCCTTAGTGCTGAAAAAAACCCATGGAAAATGCATCCTCCCACATCTGTTTCTTCTGATCTGTCCATGTCTCAGCATCTGAGAAGGAGTTCTCCTTCAGAATTGTTCCTGGGAAGGAGAAAAGCAGCTGCTGTTCAGTTTGGCACACTGGCAGGGAGGGAAGCTTCCAGATCCCTGAGAGTTTGGACAAGGATGGAGTTTGGATCCCCACGGCTGCTTGCCAGGACTGCGTGGCTCCGGGAGGAGGGACTCGCCTTTGACACTGCTCCCTGTGGGAATGTGCTGCCTCAGGGAAAAGGCCTGGGAGCTGGGAGTGAGCAGCACTGAGCGTGGTGTGGTGGGAGCTGAGCTTTCTTTGGGATGGGGAAGGTGTGGAGCGAGGGATCANAAGGTGGGCATCGGGCACAGCTGGGACTCCATGACCTTGGAGGGCTTTTCCAGGCTCAGGTTGGACATAGCCCGGAATTTCCCCATGGAAAGGGTGCTCAGGCCTTGGCAGGGGCTGCCCAGGGAGGTTTGGAGTGCCCATCCCTGGAGGTGTCCAAGGAATTCCTGGAGGTGGCACTCAGGGCTCTGGGACAAGGTGGGCATCGGGCACAGCTGGGACTCCATGGGCTGGGAGGGCTTTTCCAACCTAAATAATTCCGTAATTCTGAGGTGAAAACTTCCTAGTGAAGCCTATGAACATCAAACCTTCCTGTTGCCAGTGCAGGAGCTGGGATTATTTCTGTCATGGCAGGAAAAGCTGGTCGTGATTCCCACTCAGGGTTCAGGAAAACTTCAATATCTCCTTGGGAAGTACTTCACTGTATCCTTGGGGATCTCTTCCAAGACTTTTATGGAGGCCAGAAGTGACACTTGTGCCTTGCTGACAAACACCCCGAGGGCCGGGGAGCTGCTCCTGGAGGCTGAAGGAGCCTGGCAGCCGCAGCCCTGCCCGTGTTTCGTTGTTGTCCTGCCACCAGCCCTCCCTGTTTCCCGGAGAAAGAGGCATCCCAAGCACGCCAGGAATTTCAGAGGGACACTCCGGGCGGTGCTGTGAAACCCCGTGGCCAGGCTGTTCTCCAGGCTTCCGTGCTCTTTGGGAGGGCCTGTCCCAGCAGAGCTGCTGCAGTTCGGGGAGATGGATTCAGGGATGGGCTGGGAGCATTCCCAGCGCTGGGAAGGGAGACGTGCTCTGCGACTGCAGCTTCTCCTGGCAGAACTTCCCGGGAAAGCCCAGGCCCAGGCTGTGTGCACCAAACACTTCCTTAAAACCTTCCACGGTTGTTCAGTACTTAGGGATTGTATATCCAGGGAATCTGCAGCTTCCAGAGGCTGGTTTGACTTGATTTTATATGTTGGTTTTTTGGGTTTTTTTCAATAAAGTGTTTAAAATTGCAGGCACTCACTTATTTTCCACAACATCCATGAATTTGTTGTTCATGTCCTAAAATATTGATGCACTTAAAAGAAAATTTAGCAATTGTACCATTTTTGGGTAAATTTTAAAGAAGATTTGTGCTGTAAGAACATGGTTTCAAGATAATATTTACTTCCTCTAAGTAAATATTCCAGCTTGTGAAGATAATTTATGGCCAAAATTCCAAATTTCCATTTTTTTTACATCTGTAACAAAAGGGATTTGGGACATTGGTGGGTGCTGTGTTTGTATTCCCTTTGTGGAAACCGTTCTGCTGGGCCAGCCAAAATAAAACTGAGTTTAGTTGGTTAAAATTTAATCTTGAAGCAGCAATAAAATATTTAATTTGCTGTTTATAAACTTGAAGTGCAATATTTACATGAGATTTAAATAACCTGGCTGATAAAAACTTAAAAGCACAAATAAATACCATTAAGACTTATTAATTAATCTATAGAATGAGTGTCCCTGCAGGGATTGGAACAAGATGAGCTCTAAGGCCCTTTCCAGCCCAAATAATTCCATGAATCCCTGAAATATTAATTAGGGATACATCCTATTGATAGAATCATAGAATAAATTAATAAATCACTTAACAAATCTAATTTTTCTTTCCAGAAAAAGCTACAAATGAATACAACACCAGTGAGGATTGGGGGCTTATCATGGATATATGTGACAAAGTTGGAAGCACTCCCAATGGGTAAGCTGGGCCTCAGCATTCCAGGGAATTCTGGGCTGCTGTGAAGAAGAAAATGTCACAGAGAACACATCTCAAAATGCTCAACCTCACAAATGCGTGGAGTTGGCTTTGAAATTCTTGGAAAGAAATGTTCCAACAGGATTTGGAGCAGAGCAATTTGTATCTGCTGAGTGCATTCCAGTTTTCTCCCAGAGTTTTGCACAGCAGACCCAAGTTATTCATATTTAATGATCTGGCATAAATTTGGGGAAGTGACTGTGCCAGCAGGGGAAAGTGAAATAATTTCTGTGCAGAAAAATACCTGGCAAGGACCAGGGGCTTTTTATGAGGTTTGTCTGTGTTTGGTTGTTAGGAAGAATGGGAGAGAAAAGGGAAAAAATAGGGATCAAAGCACAAATCACTTGGAATCAGTTTTAAGTGGAATTTCAATGATTCTGTAGTGCCCAGAAGTATTTGCTGAATTTTTGAGTGATAACATCTTTTAAATTTTGAATTATTCCTCAATTAGTGCATAGGCAGAATTCTTAAGTAATTCAGATTTTTTAGCAGTTATATTTAACACCAAAATTGGGGTTTTTTGGTTGTTTTCTTGTTTTGGTTTTAATAAATTACCTGCCACAAGGAATAACAGCAAATCTGTTCAATCTGGGAATCTTTAGTCCTGAGGGAAAAAACTTTGAGTTCTTTATTAAAAATCAAATTTTTTAGTGCCACAAGACTTTTGTAGCAGGAATTGTTTTAAATCTGGTTTTGAAGGAGGGGATGTAAAAAATTCAGTAATTTAAAAAAAATTATATATGCGGAAAGACAAGCATATGAAATGCATAATTAAATCTAAATATATATATTTGTATAGAAAATAAAATGCTAAATCCTGAATTTTAAATGCCACTGCTGTTGGCATATTTTAATTCAATTTTGTGTCATTTTCTTCCCTTCTACCCTTGAGAACAATGAATATTTTTGCCTACCCTAAATAAAAGTATAACTTAAAATAACTTAGTTGACTTTGTTGGATGGTTTGTATATGAAATAAAATGAAAATATGAGGACTAAAAGTGTATTTTTCTGGCACAGAGGCTTGTCTGTGCTTTGCTAAATCCAGGAGCTCAAGTATCTGCCAGCGATACTATTTTTTTAAATGCTGCATCAGCTTTTTTATAAGGATTTCACATTTTTAAGAGTTCCAAATATCAGTGTTAATGAAGCCTTTGATGTGCCTGAGCTCCTGCCAGCCATTAATGCTCATTTCAAGTGTGGAAACCCCTCAGCAGAACCATGTAAAATGCTATTTATTATTCTCCACTCACCTCAGATTGTGCTGAAACAAATTAGAAAATCTCCGTGTCCTCAGGCTCTGGAAAAGGGGATCCAAGAGCTGGGAATTAAATGCACGGAGAGCCTTTCCAATGGCCACTAAAACAACCATTTATTGAATCATCTCTTTCTGTGCTGACATTTCTTTCATTGTCTGCCTCAAACCCACTCCCTCAGCCTCATGCAATTGCTTCCCTTCCCGGCCTGCCAGCAGTTGCTGGGAATGGATGCGGAATGCCAGGGGGAAAAGGGAATTCCTTCCAATCCAGCACACAGCTGAGGACAGACAGATGGGTAACGGGGGAATCTGAGTGTCAGCCCAGCCCTGGGAGGTTCAGGTGACATTTTTGTCCAGCAGGCTCAGGTCTGGTGGAGCTTTGGGCTGGTTCCTCTCACAGCTCCCGTCACTCCCGTTTATCCCTCGCTCTTTGTTCCTCTGCAGAGCCAAGGATTGCCTTAAAGCCATCATGAAGAGAGTCAATCACAAAGTTCCCCACGTGGCTTTGCAAGCACTCACAGTGAGTAAACTCCCAAGCTTCCCAAAAACCTCGTGGAATGCAGCGATTAAATATTTACTGATCAATCAATTAATTAATACCTTGATTAACCTCAGTAAGTCACTGTCCGTGCTGAACTTAGCTTTTATTTTGGATTATTTGCACTTTTGTCCTGCGTTTTCCCAATTGTCTTTCTGGTGTCAGCTTTTAGGAGCCTGTGTCTCAAACTGTGGGAAGATATTCCACTTGGAAGTGTGTTCCCGGGATTTTGCCACTGAAGCTCGAGCTATAATAAACAAGGTAATTGTTTTAGAACCTAAAATCCTGGGGGGGATTATTTTGGTAACTTCTCCAAACTATTGTTGTAGTTAATGCCCATTTTCTACTTTTGGTGCTGTTTGTGTTTTCACTGAAATTTGTGTGATTTTTACTATGAAAAAATAATCTATTAAAGAACTGACAGCTGATAATCCTTCAAATTTTTACAAAATTACATGAGCAATTTTAATTAAAATCTGTTTTCCTAAGCTCCATTAATTTGATCATGATAAGTGCAGCTTTTCTTGAGGAGAGTTTTTATTAGGCTTGAAGGAAATTCATGGCCCAAAGTGAAAAGGAAGATTATAAGGAAGTGAAATGACATTTTTACAAGGAAAAGGATAAAGTTACTGACAATCCTTTTGAGTTTTTAGAGATTCTGGGAATGTTGAATGAGAAAAGAACCAAGCAAAGAGGACTGAAATGGTTGGGGTCAAGCAGCTGCTGGGATCTAAATGTGGATGTGAGGGGTTGAACAAGCAGGAACAGCTTTTCCCTAATTACTGCTCCAGTAGGAGACAGAACTGGTTAATGGGTTAAAAAGGAGTTTTCAGATCCGTGGGAGCCCTGGAATCATCAGAGGCTGAGCAAAGCAATTAAGGAAAGTAATAAAATTGCTGGGAAGCAAAATGAGTTCACAGCTCTTGTGTTTCTGGCTTTCTGTGGAAAAATAGGTCTCCAAGTGCTCCATTTGTTCCCGTTAGCCAGGGCCCATCCTGAGGCACAGCAGTGACCTTCAGGGCCTGCCAGCACTCAGGGATGTGCAGGGAACCTGGAATCCCACCCAGGGATGGGCTCTGGAGCACAATTTATGTGTTCTTGGCAAATACTGATCCTTCACCCCCAGCCCTGGCCCACTTGGAGCAATACTGAATAAAATTGTGGTTTTTCCCTCTCCTGCGAGAGAAAATGAGTTCAGGCAGGCGTGACAAATGTCTTTGTGCTGATCCTGAGCCCAGCAAACTTGCTTTTCTGTGAATTAAATGCAGGTTGGAGCCCAAACTTGGCAGTGTTCTGCCTGGTCAGCCCATGTTGGCCTGTGAGGCACAGGCCTGAGTGTGATCTGATTCCTTGGATTGGGAATCTTGTCCCAGTGCCAGAATCTGGGAAGAATGTGGGAGCCAGAGGAATTCCAGGCAGAGCATGAATTGATCCTGGTTTGCCCCCACTCCAAGCAAATGCCTTCCTATACCAGGCTGTCCCTGCAGCTCAGCTCCCAGTATGGGACCAGAAGCTGTCCCTATGGATTATCCCTGTGGATAATCCCTTTTTGTGGGAGAAGCTGATTCAAGGAGACACAGATCAGGTTTTTGTGAGGTTCTCTCAGCTGGGACAAACGTGTTCTGGCACCTGAGGAGAAACTGCAGAGGCCAGAAAAGGTGGGTTGTAGGGAAAGATTTCTTGTAGGATTTCTTGTAGGGAAATACAGTGGCTTATATTAGACCAATTTTTGTGGTTGGGAAGTGGAAAACAACACACCTGAGAAGGAATGAAGAGAAAATTGAGGTTAAATGGAGGGTGAGTAACACACAGAGGCAGAAGTTTGGGGTAAGTGTGGTAGGCAGCCTGAATTTCTCCAGAATCAGTGCTCCAGGAGCTCAGCATGTTCTCTGTAACATCAGGGAATAAAAGGCCAGATATTCTAGACCCTGCTCCCCAAATCTTCTCAATCAACACAAGTATTAATGATTAAGGATATTTATTGTAAAATGAGTTTGGTAACGATTTTGGTAACAACTCTTTCTATTCATTTTGAGGTTCAAACATCCCTTTTTATCCGATTTTGTCTTCCAGGCTCATCCAAAAGTGTGTGAAAAGCTAAAAACTCTCATGGTGGAGTGGTCAGAAGAATTCCAGAAAGACCCACAGTGTAGCTTAATATCTGCCACCATCAAATCCCTAAAGGAAGAAGGGGTCACTTTCCCTGCAGCTGGATCCCAGGTGAGAGCTGCTTTGGGATGGTGATGGATCCCAGCCCTGGTTTTCTTTCCCAAATCCCCTTTTCCTGTTTGTCCCGTTACCTCTCCATGTCAGGAGGTGTCCTGGATTTGGAGTGGTTGATTTTTCACTTCTGGGGGTTTGTTGTGCCCAATCTAACAGCGGATATGATGCCAGCTGGTTTGTTCCTAACTTTTATTATTGATGCTTCTAAATATTTTCATGTTATTCAGTCCTGAAAATCAAAACTACAATTTCTATTACAATTTCCTTACACAAAGTTTACTTCCCTCTACATGAAACACTGAGAGTTTTTTAACTTTTACAATCCCTCCTTCCTCCACAAAGATGTTTTCACTTCTAAATCTGATCTATGTGTTAAAACATATGGCAGAAACACGGAAGAGCTCGAGCACTGGCACCCAATTCCAGTTCCTGGTGGGAATGAAAACTCCAGGAATGATTTGACTGTGCTGCTGGGGAGAATTGTAGGATTTAAATCAGCAGTTCCCAACTGGAGCATCTTCTCTCTTGAAGGGAGGAGTGAAGGGTAAAGGTGGGAAGAGTCATTTAAATGAGTAGTCTCACTGTGATAAACATGACTAAAAGAATTATTTCAATAAAATCAGTTATTTCAATTAAATCTCATTATTTATTTTACCTTTTTTCCCCTGCTGAAAACAAAATGAAACCTGAAGAGTGGTGATTTTTATTTCCAGAAGGTCCTCTTGATTTTCTGTAAGGCAGCTGACCAGGAACAACTCGGTGCTAATTTTGTAAAATATATAATTACAGAGATTTCTTTTTCATTTGTAACCTGAGCTTCCCCTGTTGTTCACACCTTGCAGGCTTCCACCAGTGCTGCTAAGAATGGCTCCTCATCCAGTAAAACCAAGGAAGATGAGGATATAGCTAAAGGTGAGTTGCTGGCTCAGCCTTGGGTTAGACTCCAGAAGTTCTGTTAAAAAGCAGGGAAATGGGAATTTGGGCTCATCCCTGCTGCACAGAATTGAAATCAAGGGCACAGCAGGTTGGGAATTGTAGAATTCCAGGTGTTTTCCTCAGCCATGAGGATTTGGGGTGAGACACATTCTTCCCCTTCGCACAGCATTTTAAATGTTAACTTTAAATACCACAGAAGCAGATCCAGACCTTGTTTAAGTAAAGCAATAAATCCTCTTTTTGTTAAATTAAGAAATCAAACTGCTTTGTCTACGGGGATGAACCACCCAAACTTGTTCTTTTTCTCTCTCTCCCAACTGCAGCTATCGAATTGTCTTTGCAAGAGCAGAAACAGCAGCAAATGGAAACCAAATCCTTGTACCCATCTGCAGAAATCCCACAAACCCCTCAGAGCCTGAGGAAGGTGCGAGCTCTGTATGACTTTGAAGCTGTCGAGGACAATGAGCTCACCTTTAAAAGTGGAGAAATTATTTTTGTTTTGGATGACAGGTACAATACACTCAGGTGGAGGTGACTCTGTTCCACCACTGTTGTTTTCTCAGGGTAGCACATTTTTCCTCTGATGCTTTTTTTCCCCCCCACAGAAATGTAATTGTCACTCTGACCTCCCTCACATTCCTTTATCTTCCTTTAATCTTTCCATAATCCAGGTTTTTGACCTCAAATCATTTTTGGTGCAGGGAGAACCTCGAGTGTTTCATCCAATTTGTAGTTTTGAAGATAAATCTTAATTGGTTGTATGACATAAGAAAAGGCTTTGGCATCACATTCCAGCTGCTTCCAGCAATTGTTAAAATTGTTATCAAGGATCACATTTGCTAAGAAGAAAACTGATTAAAAATAGCTAAAATAATGATTACTGTTAACACCTGTAGATATGTAAAGAGCTTTAAAGGGCTGGCAAGTAATCAGTGTAAAGAATTGATGAATTATGGTCAATTTTGAGTGATCCCCTGATTCCTCTTCCTCCCTTCCCTCCCCTCTGCCCCAGCTCCTGTTTGGCTTTGTGTTAATCCCTGCAAATGTTCTCTTTTAGATATCACAGGGTTTTGATTAAAAAAACCCCAATCTGTCTCTGAATCCCAGGTTTTCAGTAAAAACCCCAAATACATCCCCACCTCTGTTCACCCCAGAGTTCTGTAATCCTTCTTTATTTCCCCAGTGATGCCAATTGGTGGAAGGGGGAGAACCACAGAGGAGTGGGGCTGTTCCCATCCAACTTTGTGACCTCTGACCTGAGTGTGGAGCCCGAGGCAGGTGAGTTACCTGCTGGGATGATGGATTCTTTCAGAAAGGTTTGTGCTGCAGCTCCTCATTAGCCCAGCAGCAAAATAATTTCCTGTCTGAGCCCCAGGAAAGAATTGAGAGACATCCTGCCCTTGTTTCAAACCATCAGGCACAGATCACTCCACAGCTCCCTTTAATTTCTGCCTCTGTTTCTCTTTTAAGTTATTACCATTTTCTCTTGACAGAAATGTGGTTCAATTCCCCATAATTCCTTGTCAGTAACATATTTACACATCCAGTGAGTTGCCATTTCAAATGTCAAAAGTGTCTTTTCACGCAGAAGAATAACAAGGAGCAAATGTGTGTTTGAAGTGATCACAGAAACAGAGAGAAAAGAAACTCATCTCTGTCCTTTCAGCAGCTGTGGATAAAATCTCTGTTCCTGAGGACACTGCAGAAGAAATTAAGAAGGCAGAACCTGAGCCAGTTTATATTGATGAGGTATGGAGCCACTTTAAGATAAAATATTGCTGGGCTTTCACATTCTTTTGGTGCTGGATGTTGGCAGATGATTCTTTGTCTGTAAAGAACTTTTATTTGAATATTCAACCAATCTTGGCATGGTTGAGAAATGAAAGTTCTTCATCTTGTCTTCCCCTCTCAGGATAAGATGGATAAAACACTGCAGGTACTTCAGAGCATAGATCCCACAGATTTAAAGCTCGATTCTCCAGATCTGCTCGACTCAGAAGGTACTTGGAGCACTAAATGAGCTCTTTTTTTATTACTTTTTCTTACAATTACCTTTTGTGGATTGAGCTGGGAGTTCTTTGTGTTTATTTTAAGCTTAGGGGAACTGTGGTCTGTACTAACAGTGCTGGAGAACACTTATTGCACCGTGGGAGTGTGGGGCTCGGGATAATTTGAATTTTTTTTAATAGTTCCAAGCCAGCTCCATGTTTAGCAGAGTCATTTGCATAACTCCCAGCTCTGTAAAATGCCTGAGCTTTGCAAGATCCATCTACCAATCCCAACCCTGAAATAAATAAGCAATTAATTTTACTGTAGTTGGATAAAATATTTTTGGCTGCATTTAAAATTTTAATTGTGCAAGACATCAACTGCCTCAACGCTTTGTCTTCACAGATATCTGCCAGCAGATGGGTCCAATGATAGATGAAAAACTAGAAGAGATAGATAGGTGAGCCTAATTTATTCACTGATTTACTTCAAATGGGGCAGTTTTAATCATATTTTTTTGGTATTTTCATCTCCCAAGCTAGAAAATCTTGCAAGAAAAATGTAACAACTCTACCTTTATTTTTTAATGCTGAAATACCAAGTTCCCAGCGTGTGCACTGAGGTTTGATTGCTGCCCTCCCAAAATTCACTGCACAGGTCATGGATGCTTTTTATTTTGGCATTTTGTGGCTGTAGCCTTCTCCACCCTGTCTAGAGGTTGGAATTTTCAGTCTGTTGGGGTTTATTCCATGTTATCCTCACCTCTCCCTCCTCGGGTTTGGCTGCCCAGTGCCCGCAGGAGCTGATCAGAAAGATGGAGAGGGGCTGGGGACAAGGGAGGGACAGGAACAGGGAATGGCTCCCACTGCCAGAGGGCAGGGCTGGATTTTGGGATATTGGGAAGGAATTCCTGGCTGGGAGGGTGGGGAGGGGCTGGAATGGAATTCCCAGAGCAGCTGTGGCTGCCCCTGGATCCCTGGCAGTGCCCAAGGCCAGGCTGGAGCAGTCTGGGATGGTGGGAGGTGTCCCTGCCCGTGGCAGAAGGTTGGAATTAGATGAGCTTTTAAAGTCCCTTCCAACCCAAACCATTCCATGATTCTGTGATATTTGAGTGTGGAAAGAACCGGGAACTCTCCCTGGGAGCTGCTGGTCTGGTGACAGCAACACCATGGACTCTCCTTCCTGTCACACAGCAGCAATTTTTCAATACAAATGGGTAAAAAAATGACCTTTTACCTTTTGAGGGCCGATTTCTCCTGCGTATTTAAGGCAGCACTGTTCTTGTCTCCCCATCTCCGACATCAGAGCAGCTCAGTGCCCTCTCCATTTGTTTTGCCACAGGAAACATTCCGAGTTATCCGAGCTGAACGTGAAGGTTCTGGAAGCTCTGGAGCTCTACAACAAACTGATGAATGAGAGCCCCATGTACTCAGCCTACTCCAAACTCCAGCACCCTGCACAATTCCCACCCTCCTCCTCTGGAGTCTCCGTGCCGGTCAGTATCCCTGGAATCTAGAAATTCCCTGCTACTTATCCCTATTTTTAAAAAAAAATCCCAGCAAAAAAACCCTGAGCCCACGAGCAATCTGACGTTGCCTGGGGGGGGATTTTTATAGCCTTTGCAAGAAATTAGGATTTATGCACCAGAACAGAAGGTTTTGCTTGGCCACTATTGAAAATCCCAAAAGATCCCTTCCATAATTCACTTCTTGCAGTTGGAATTGGGTGTTGCAGCAGCTTGGTGGATGTTCTTGCTGTGAGTCATGTCAATCTCCAAGTCAAATGTTCCCTTCTTATCTAATAGTGGGCACGGGAGGGAACTGGAATATCAGTGTATTAATCCCAAGTGTATTTTTGCTAAATATAGAAACCCTCTGCTTTTAGCTCCTTTTTTTCCCCCTTAGAAAAATGAACATTTTGTATCAGTTCTGAACACGTTGGATTTCTGCTCCAAACTGTTTTACACTGTCCATAATGATGGCTTAAGGAATAAAAATGGAGGAGAAGGAGAGATTTTTTTTTTTAAAAAAGCACAGAATGAGGGTTTTTACTTGAAATGAATTTTACTTTAATGTTAATTGTTCAGTGGGAAAAGAATAGTTGCCATAGCAACTGCTAGATCTGAAAATATGTCAGTTAAAAGTAATCCCGTGTCCTTAACTCCCAGGAACGATGGAAAATTCATTATATTTGGAGGTGACAAAGTAATTTAAGCCAAAAGGCAACTGGAGTTTGCTGTTTCCTCCCAAGATTGGTGCATAGAAATGCAGGATAATGCTGGCTTTATTTGGGACAAACCTGTTCCTTCAGTGCCCGTTATCCCAAATCCAAACCCCATGAGCAGCTCCAGCCTGTGCCACCTGAATTTTGAGGGAATCTTGCACCATTTAAACCAGAAATGGAAGAAACTGCAGCTTTTGCTTCCCTTTTGTGTCCCAGCCTTAGAATATTCTGGTGGGTTAATTCCAAAGCGTGCTAAACACCAAATCTCCTTGGATTTGATTTGCAGTCGTATCCTGTGCAGCCTCCCAGTGGGAATTACATGATCCAGGGAGTCTCCATGTCCCCAGGATACAGCCTGGCCCCGGAGCAGGTGGGCCAGGTCAGGTCCCTGCCTCAGAGCATCAACAATGCAGCCACTCAGCCACCTCCAGCTGCTTATTTAAGGTATGGATCCAGCAAATTCTTCTCCCTGGGGGGAACTTTGCCACTTTGCATGCTCTCGTGGTATTTATATTTAGTGACACGTCGTTTTGAGAGAAAAATGCCAATTTTACTAAACTAGGGAGCAATGAGAGCATTATTCTGGATAAAATTGATCCTGCATGAGGAGGTTTCCCAGGAAGGTTTTAAGAGAGGAAGGTTGAAAAGGAACCTCTGACCTCAGCTTTAACCACCCAGCACCAAAGATTAAAAGTTAAATAGTAGGAGTGAGTTAAAGAGTAAGTTAAAAGGCAAGAGTAAATTAAAAAGTAAGAGTAAATTAAAAAGAGTAAAAATGATATAGTAGAATTATTGAGCTGCTGGAAGAATTTTGAGGGTGAAAACGTTTTTCCTGCAAACCCCATTAAAAACTGCTATGTTGCAGGCATGAAAAGTATGGAATTCCTGGGAAACTCTGTTTATTAACATGGGAGAGAAACAGGAGGGAAACTGCCAGGCCAGACCTGATTTAAGTCAAGAGCGTGCATGTAAAAAACCGTATTTTCGTAGCTAGAAAAAACACGAAATACCTTCCAAAACGACCATTTTGGCCAGGTTATTTTTCCAATTTGTACATTCTGGGAGCTCCCAGCTTGCTGTGGTGGGTGAACGTGCTTGGCAGAGCCGGCCCCGAGCTGTCGGGGTGAGCGTGGCTGGTGTTGTGTCCCCGCAGCCCCGGCCCCGATCCCGCGCTGCCGCAGCCCTTCCCGAGCGTCCCCGGCGCCGGCGCCGCCCTCCCAGCTGCTGCCACGGCTGCCTTCCCCCAGCACCAGATGGGCATGGCCGTGGACGTGGCAGCATTCCAGAACAACCAAGGACCGGGTTACCCCGTGGCACTTCCTGCTCATTCCCTGCTCCAGCAACAAACAAATTTCCATCAGCAGCCTCTGCTTTGAACGGCCGCAGCTGAGGGACGACCGCCCGACCCGACGAGCTTTGTGAAGCCCTGCCATGGATATCCAAGTCCATTTTTCCTTTCCAGTAACCCAACTCGCTGCGTTAGGGTGATGCAGAGTAAAAATAGGCACCAGCTCTATTTGCATATTTGCATCCTGAACTAGATTAGGGGATGGTTTAAAATAATTCCAGATTCCTCCGAG
Source organism: Edolisoma coerulescens (assembly GCA_013397115.1). Classification (NCBI taxonomy): domain Eukaryota; kingdom Metazoa; phylum Chordata; class Aves; order Passeriformes; family Campephagidae; genus Edolisoma; species Edolisoma coerulescens. Next base: position 133,038 of record VWZW01005334.1, on the reverse strand, counting down.
TCCCCCTTTTTTTTTTTTCCCCTGCACTTTCAGGAAACGCCACTTGTGAATCTTGAAAGATTGTCCCAAAATAATTCTCTTTTCAATGTGTTTCTGGAAGCTCGAGGATGCTGAGACGCTGTTGCTTTGCCTCCTCTGGTGTCTTCTGTAATCCTTCTATCCCAGTGGCTTTAGGGAATCTCTGCAGTTGGGAGTCCCCTTCCCTCAGCTGAAGGACGCGCTGCGGGATCCGAGCGATCCCTGGCTCCAGCTGGAAGAGGAACCAGTGCCACCAAGGGCCACATCCCTGTGGAAACAGGAGAAAGAGGGGTTTGACAGTGCTGCCTCTATACTTTGGAAAACGCAGAGAACTGCTGTGTTCTCCCTGAGGAAACCAAGTTTTCCTAGAATTCCCTGGTGTCTTGGCAGAGGTGGCACTGCCAGCACAAGGCTCCTTGGGAAGAGCAGGCAAGGGATGCTCCCAGCTGCCTGTGTGGGCACTCCGTGGATCCAAGGTGCCGAGCCAGGAACTTGCACAGAATCTCTTTCCAGTTTTCCTTTTTGGATGGATGCAGAAGTGAAGGATTATTGTAATTCCTTGTGGGAAAGGAGGGGGCTGGAGAACGTTTGAAGCTGCTGAAGACTGTGAGGATCTGTTCCCTTTCCAAGGGGGAGCTGGAACAGGAATCGTCTTGATGGGACCAGGGGGTTCTGCCTCTCTTGGATTTCCTGTCTCTGCCCCCGTGTCCGTGTCTAAACAAGCTCTGACCCCAGAGGAACTCTTACACCACTTGGGAAAGGGGGATTGAAGCACATTCCCTGTGCTGGTGGGTGGGATTGGGCTCCTGAGCACGTGGAAAACGAGAGCCGTGTCCCTGGAGAAGGGATTGCCTCGGAGCTGGGGACGTGTGGCACTTGGTGGCTGAGAAAAGAAATCCAAGAATTTCTTCCCTGATGCACTTTCTAAAGGGTGGGGTTTGTCCAAGGTAGCAGATGAGCTGGATTATCCTTTGGGAATGTAGGATTTCTTTCTTTTTCTTGTTTCAACTGCTGAAGAAAAAAAAAAATCACTTCATCCTCCTATTTACCTCCTCACTGGAGCATGGTCACATTTATCCTGCTTTTAACAACCTCTGGTGAGTGATAATCCTTGGCTTGGGGAAATAATGGAAGCAAATCACTGATAAAACCATCTCAATTAAAAGCAGGAAGCTCCCAGATGTCTAAATAAGCATTTTTGCTGTATAAATTTCATCCCAGATTGGAACTCCCAGGCTGCTGAGTGACAAAACCCACCCTTCACTCAGCACCTCCTCCACTTACTTTCCATTTTATTTCATTTATTTCCTATCTTGACCTTACATTCACTTGCAGCCTCATGCTCATGCAAAAAGCGTTCGGCACCTGCTCTTTAAATCACTTTTTATTTAAATGTGTGCAATTGCAAGGAGGATTTTGTCTTTCCTTTGGACATGACTTTGATTTGTCTTGATCCTTCCCCTGGAAGTAGCTCAGTGCAAATAACACATGTGGCAATACTGAAGCATTTTGATTCCTTGTTCCTTCTGTCTTTTGAGGAAATGAATTCATTTCAATGCTGCTGTTCCAAATTCTTCTTGTTTGGAGCTTTTATTTGTCAGAGTTTACTTTGTTCCCAGTTGGTTTGTGGTCAAACTAAACCTTGCTCTCGTTGCTATAAATTCTCTGTGTTTGGTAGGAAATTGAGATTGGTGTTTTTTTGGATTCTGAGCTTTGGGCCAAGAGGAATCTTCAAATTGAGCCAGCCAGATGTGATTTGCTGATGTTAATTGTTAAGTATAAATAATGTATATACTCATTTGTCTGAGATTTTCTACACAGCTCCACACATGCCTGAACTTTTATAAAAGCAGGATTTGTCCTTCTGTCACCTCTTCTATTCCTAACTCCGTGATATGCAACTTGTAGATAGTGTAAAATAATTTAATTATTATTAAACCAGTGTATTTAGAGGGGGTTGGTGTTTCTCTTCATACTTCCAGACATGATCATATTTATTTTTAAGGCCTGATTGTAACTGAACATGCTGCCAAAGGATTTCTCTAACTCCAGATTTCTACCTTAGGTTTCTACCTGCTGTTTTCTATCAGGAATTCAGGGTGGAGAACTCCTGCTTTTTCATATAAACCCTTAACATAGGAACCTGGGCAACTTTCTAATGAGACTTTTATTGTGATCTATTTGTTTCATGGGTGTTTAATATCACTGTTAGATCCATTTCCTTCGGTGTGAGCTGGGGACCTGTTGTGTCTGTTGGATTTGTCACCCCACACGGAGTGGTCTGAGGGGTTGTGCTCTGTCACCCGATGTCACCCACGCTTTGTCTCTCCAATTGGCTCCGGAAATAATGTTAAAAATCAGATTGTTGAAACCTTCCAAGTGATGTTGTTGCGTGTTCTTTGTGCTGGAGGCTTCGGTGGGGGATGGCCCTGGGCTTGTGGGACTTTGTCCCTCCGTGCTGTGGCCTCTCTCGGGGTTTATTTCCTGAGGTGAAGATGATTTTCTTTCCTTATTTTTATCTTTCCTAAGAACTCCCAGGCGCTGCCCCTGCCTGCAACTGAGAGGTGTCTGTGGAATGAGTAACATTTGTTAACAAACACACCCGGGAGAATTCCCTGGTAATAGAGGCAAGAGCGGAGTCGTGTGATCCTGGCTGAGAATTCTGGCTCATCCCAAACCAGGATGAATCCCTGTGCTTTAATCCTGCTGCTAAAGCTGTGCATGGACACCAAAAATGCCCGCAAGGAGCCTGATGTCCTTGGGAACAGCCCCAAAAATTGTCATTTACACATAAATCACTGGTTTTCATAATTTCTTCACAGCCCTTTGGAGCTGCTGACCCCAGTGGGTTCATTTGGGGTCATTTTGGGCTGGAAGTCGACCTTATAAAGCCAAATCATATCCTGAATTATTGGGAAATGCTGCCTTGTTTTTCCTTCTGAATCTCAGCCGTGGAGTGGGACCCTGATCCATCGGGTCTCTGGAGGGAATCTTTTCCTGGGAAATCAGCCACCCCACGATTAATGTTTAAACAGAAGTGCCTTCCTAGGACCGATTTAATGATGAAACTGAATGTAAAAATAATCTAATTTAGACTACAGCCTTCATGACCCACATTCATCTTGGGCAGAGAAACCAGGCTGCTCCTTTCAGCCAAGGAATTAAAGGATTTGGTGTCTGGAGCGAGGGAGGAGGAGGTTTGCTGGGTTGGACCCTCAGCAGAGCTCGCTGTGCGTGCTCAGAGCGTGCAGGTGTGAGATCACTCCGAAGACGTGCACATTCCTCCTCTTGCTCATCCCGGTGGGAGGTGTAATGTGCCTGAAGGTGAATCTCAGGAGTGGGAAGCAGGAAATCCAGGTCCCGCTTCCAAATCTTCCTCACATTTTAGCTTCCAACACATCAGCTCCTGATTTAGCTTGTTTTCCTCCATGCCCTGGAAATGGAAGCTCTCTCCATGGCTGGAAGTTGATGCCAGTCGGTGCTGATGGATGTGGTGTTGTGATGTATCTGCACCTTTTGGTGTGCCCCAGCCACACCAGCTTTAGTTATTAGCAAAAAGAGAGGCACGTAGGAGAGCAAGAGCAGGCTGTGGGCAGTCCCTGGATGAGTTGCAGCTGTTCAGAGCCAGGTGAAGCTACTAAAGGCCAGAGACCGGCTGACCCTCAGAGACACAGAAGATAAAAGAGAAGAGAACACAGAGGAGGAGGATTGCTGCCACGGGAGGGGACTACGACCAGAGGGGGAAAAAAAAAGGACAGGCAAGCAGGACTGAAGCAGCTTCAGGAGATAGCAGCCCCGGCTGTATTTTTTGTGTTGTGAAGCAACAACGTGGGAAGGGTGGGGCAGGGCCCTGGGGTTGGGGCTGTGCCAGCCGGGGCTCAGCTGCAGGGGGTCAAGGTGGGCTCAGAGGGGGCTGCTTGCCCAGGGCATCCCCAGCTCAGCCCAGCCTGTGTCCGTCATCCCAGGCTGGGCTGGGCTGGAAGGGACCTTAAAGAGCTTCTCGATCCAGCGGGACACCTCCCACTGTCCCAGGCTCCTCCAGCCTGGCCTTGGGCACTGCCAGGGATCCAGGGGCAGCCACAGCTGCTCTGGGAATTCCAGCCCAGCCCCTCCCCACCCTCCCAGCCAGGAATTCCTTCCCAATATCCCATCCAGCCCTGCCCTCTGGCAGTGGGAAGCCATTCCCTGGGTCCTGTCCCTCCAGCCCTTGTCCCCAGTCCCTCTCCAGCTCTCCTGGAGCCCCTTCAGGCCCTGGCAGGGGCTCTGAGCTCTCCCTGGAGCCTCCTCCTCTCCAGGTGAGCACCCCCAGCTCCCTCTCCCAGCCTGTGCCCAGCTCAGCGGGGCTCCAGCGCTCCAACCCCGCTGGAGCCGGGCCGGGCTCGGGGGTTTTGCAGTCCCGGCCCCGCCCCGGGGCCGCCCCCCGCCCGCCG
>VWZW01005334.1:99481-128514 GCA_013397115.1 Edolisoma coerulescens | reverse complement strand
GGGACCCCCGCGCCCAGGGCGGCGGTGCCGCTGCCGGGGACGCTCCGGCCCCGCTCCGGGCACCGCACGAGTTGCGAACCCCGCGGGAGCCCGGGCTGGGCTCGGGGCTGCGCTTGGAGCCGTGACCCCCGGGAGCGGCCCCGGTCCCGGCTGCGGCCGTGCTTCAGCCGGATAAAGCACGGATTGTCCTCGCCTTGGGCTCCCGGCTGCCACTGACCCGGTGGGCATTCCCTGGTTATTCCCTGTAACAGCCGGGAGATGCGCTTGGCTTAGGGAATGGAAGCGGAGGTTTTAGTGAGCTCCCGACTTTAGGATTTCTGGGGGAAAAGGATTTTAAATGTGTCAAGAGCATCGGCAGCTCAGCTTGGGGCTCCTCAGAGCTGATTCTACAGCAGCCCCGTGCACTGCAGGAGCACTGGGAGCCATCAGCATGGAACCTCCTGATAACATCCCTCTTTTCCTTCTCTGCCACCCTTTTCCTTCCCTGCTCCCCTTTTCCATCTCTAATCCCAGTCTCCCACTCCTGCCTGCCAGCTGTCCCTTGCTCAAACACAGACCGGCATCCCGAGTTCCCTGAAGCATCACCCTCACCTAGAAAATGCTGCTTGCACTAAATGGTATCAATTTGATTTCAAAGTACAGGACGTGGAACATTTCCCAGAGCATGAACCTGTATCCCAGATTCCTCAGTGACTTGAGCAGGAATTTGAGGAAGCTCAGGGAAAGCGGAACCGGGCCCTTGGCGGCTTCAGGGACACTCGTCATGCGTGGAAGGGTGTTGTGCTCAGGACATGGAGGTTGGTCTGTCAGGGAAAGGGATTTAAATAACCCAGGGAAGTTTTATTTTGCTCGGTGGCATCTCCTTGTCACCGCTCCAGGCCGGAGCAGAGCCGGAGCAGCCGTGTCGGGCTGGCAGTCCCCATTTCCAGGGCGACATGTGAGAGTCTCAGGAAGAACCTGACGTTCCGTGTGATCTGAGCCGTGGAGATTGGAGTTGAAACGAGGATAAATGAACAGAAAGGCAGTTTTGGGTTATGCTGGAGTGTTGTGGCAGCCGAGGAGACGCTCCTGGGAGATGTCCTGGAGGAGCTCTCGGCTTGGCAGGGGTGTTGCTTCCAGAGGTGGATTTGTGCCACATGGAAACTTGGGGTTTGTGGTTTGAGGGTCATCGGGATCACCTGGAACAGCTGGTGTCCAAGGGAACAGGACATGACCTGGAATTTTGGAAGCCTGGCCTCTGCCTGTCTGTCTGCTTTTGGGAGGACCAGGGGCACTCCCTTCACTCCTGACCCCCCTGAGGTGCTGCTTTACACATGGATGGGCACTGCCAATTAATAATAGGAAAACCAGGTGATGGGATGTTTTTCCTGTCCTTTACCTTCCCACTGGGAAGTTTTCCCTAATAACAACCAGGCTCTCCAAGCAGAAGTGGAACAGAAAGTCCCACCAGCAGGGATTGGCTTCAAGTAACACTGTGCTGCTTGTAGGTCTAATTTAAAAACAAATAGGAATTCTGTCAGTGAGATTTGTAATCAGTGTCCCAAAGGAATTGAAATCTTTTGTAGGTCTTGTACACATTAAAAACTGAGCACCACTTCTTGCCCAAGTCCGCAATACCCGTGGAAATTCTATCCTTGGTTTCCTTCTGTGCCAGGAGAGACGCAGCTCCCTGGGATTTGAACTCATTACTTGACTTTTCATTATGTTGCATTTAATTTTTGGTTTCAATCCACTGCTCAGGCTAATTTAGTACAGGAATAACGTTTGGAGGAGCTTTTGGATTTGTGGTTTTTTTGGCCACACCGTATGGTGGGAAGCAAAGAGGGTCTGTGGTGCTGAGTCCTGGGTGTGTCCACAAGGGCAGAGCTCCCAGCTCCAGCCTCTCCGTGTGGGAAGCTGCCACTGCCCCTCTTTTCTGTGGGAAATGCCTCACTGGAGGGCACAGATGGAGTCCTGTGCTCCCAGGAACACGCAGGGGTGTGCTGGAAATCAGTGGGATGATGTTTAAAAACCCCCAAAGTGAGTGGGATCGTTGGTGTCCCAGAGTGACTCCCGCTGCAGGAGATTCCCAGCTGGTGGGATGGGCCCCGAATCCAGTGGCACAGCCAAGGCTGGGAGCAAAGCTGGCACTGAGGGGGACAAGCGTGGCCTTTGAGCGAGGAAGGGGTGCACAAAAGCGTTCCTCTGACGTGGCAGGTGCTGCTCAATTAGAGCCAAGAACCCCCTTAAGGGACAGGAGTCAATTGTAAGACACTAAGTAGGGCAGCTGGAAACATGTGCTTGTGGCTGCCCACAGTGCTGGCATCAGAACTCCTGGCGGTGTTTTCTGGGAGCTTTTGTGTTCCCAGCCCTGGGGAGCTGTGACTGCTCAGGATTCGCTGTTTTCCCGTTGAGTTCTGGCAGTATCAGTTTTATTCCATGTGATTTCTAATGGGATTGATTTCACTGACAAAAGCTGGGACCTGTGCAGAGCAACAAGCGCCCAGAGGTTGTGTCAGAGCATCCATCGCTTCTTGGGATGCTGGGGGTGGAAGTTCATCCTCCCTTCCTCCTCCTCCTCCTCCTCTTTTTTTTTCCTTCTCCTCCTCCTTTTTCTCCTTCTCCTCCTCTCCAGGTGTCTCCCAGAGGAATATTTACACATTTTGCTTTTTGTTGACCCAACTGCAGCCCTTGTGCAGGTGAGATTGAAGCACCTCCTCAGTCAGGGTCTCCTTTGGAATGTTCTCCCTCACACCTCAGGGCCTGGAGCCCCAGGAGCAGCTGAGGGAGCTGGGAAAGGGGCTCAGCCTGGAGAAAAGGAGGATCCAGAGGGATCTTTTCCCTCTCTGGAATTCCCTGACAGGAGGGGGCAGCCGGGGGGGTCGGGCTCTGCTCCCAGGGAACAGGGACAGGAGGAGAGGGAACGGCCTCAGGCTGGGCCAGGGGAGGCTCAGGGTGGATATTGGGAAAATTCCTTCATGGAAAAAGTCACCCAGCCCTAGCACAGCTGCCCAGGGCACTGGAGTCCCCATCCCTGGAGAGATTTAAAGCCCTGTGGATGTGGCACTTGGGGACAGGGATCAGGGGTGGCCTTGGCAGTGCTGGGGACAGATGGACTCGATGATTTCAGAGGATTTTTTGGTACCAGCAAGGCCTTGTAATAAAATCTCCTTGAAACGTTCATAGGAATCAGTGGAAATCCTTCCCAGCTTGTGCCAGAGACTTCAAGTGAAGCCACTGAGTGTCCCTGAGCAGCCCAAGGACATTTAACTTCACACAAAACTATATTTAGATGTGCAGTTTATTTCTGGAAGTTTTTTTCTGCTTCTTTAGAGATAGTTGAGGTTAAAGCCAATTTTCTTTTGAGACTTAGTTACACCTGGTGCTGCATCTCTGACAGTGCTCGTGCTTCCCCTTTTTAAATGTAATTTTTCCTGTGTCATATTGAGAAGAAAAGAAACACAGCATTTTCTGTTATCAGAGCAGCTCTCAGGCTGTAACAACACTTTTAAAGGTTGGGGACGTTGTGACAAAAGAATTTAGAACCTTTGAAAAGAGTTTTGTGGCCTTGTCTCCATCGGGCTCTGCTCGTCAGTGACCGTTTCTTGATGAACTTTTCAACGTGCATCTGAATTCTTCCCAGAATTCTGCATTTTTTTGTCCCCAACTCCTTTTCCTCAGCATGAGATGAGGACTCAGAGCATCACCTGGGGACTCTGGTCTGTACCTGGAGGTAGATGCTGCTGGGAGCAGGGTCCCTTCCAGTGGGAGCCTGCAGAGATCCAGGCATTCCTCAAAATCCAGCGCTGACTAAATGGATACAATACGTGTCTGCAGAGGAGCAGAGCAGAGGTTCAGTAATTTAGCAGGATGAGCTCAATCCTGCCATGAGTCATTAATTTCTAAAATACAGCTTACTGTCATGGAATGTGATTATTCCTCAGGCACGGGGCTGGGCTCTTACTTCCCTCTGTGCAGCGCTCAGGAGCTGTTTAAGCACCTGACAGGTGAATTAAAGGCTGAGCCCTCTCTCCCCAGAGCAGCAGCCCTGGCGTGGCTGAGCCTCATCCCTGCTGAAATTGGGGTGCTCAGCTCAGCAGCTCTCAGGTTAAGCCACTTGACGAAGTAACAGGCAGTGGATTTAGTTTGTAAAAGTCAAGATTTGACTGTGTAAATCTAAATATTGAGGTTGAATCAACGAGGGGAATGAAGGCTTGAAGTGAAATAAATGTACCTGGGGTGTCTGGCTTGACTTTCCCTCAGGTTTGAAGTTTTCTCCTGCGTTCAGCACCACGGAGTTTACAAAAGGTTTGCAAAAGGTTTACAGAAGGTCCTTGGAGCTCTGGGGGAAGCAGTGTTTCCTGCTGAATCACGGAATCCTGGGATGGTTTGGGTTGGAAGGGACCTTAAAGCTCATCCCATTCCATGGCAGGGACACCTCCCACTATCCCAGGTTGCTCCAAGCCTTGTCCAGCCTGGCCTTGGCCACTTGATCCTGCTGGGTTGTCAGTCCTCATGGGCTGGGTTTAATTCCAGCTGGTTTTTGAGGATGGTTTGCTCTCTGCAGGGCAGGGATCCCTGGTGTCAGGGCAGCACTGGGATGATCCATGCAGGATTTCCCTGTGCTGGACTGGAGAGCTTCCATGGAGTTGTCCCCTGGCAGCTGGAGAGAGACCATCCCCCCCAAGGGGCAGAGCTGGGTTTTTGGAATGTCTGCAGTGACCTTGGTGAGGGTCAGTGACAGCTGTGATGGGGAAATCCTGGGAAAATGAGGAATGGAGTCAAGCCCTTCTTCCCTACAGCTTCCAGTGTAGAAGGTGCTCACCTGGACAGCTCCAGGTGGGCCCAGTGGTTCCAGGACATCCAGAGGACATCTCTCCATAAGTTGCTGTGGGATGCTGCCCGTGTGGGCGAGGTCAGAGTGATGGGATGCACAGCTGACACCTTTCCCAGAGTTTCCCGATGTGGCTGGAGGGGCTGGTGGGCTTGGAGCGTGTCCTTTGTGGAGCTGGGCCAGGGCAGGGTCAGGCTGGAGATCAGGAAAGGTTCTTCCCCAGAGGGTGCTGGGCACTGCCCAGGCTCCCCAGGGAATGGGCACATTCCCAAGAGCTCCAGGAGCATTTGGGCACCACTGCCAGGGATGCCCATGGTGGGATTTTGGGGTGTCTGTGCAGGGCCAGGAGCTGGATCACTGATCCTGTGGCTCCCTTCCCACTCGGGATATTCTGTGACTCCATGAACCTTCAGAAGGTTGAAATAACAGTAAAAGGAAATTAAATGGATTTTTTCCTTTTAATTATAAAACAAGGAGTAGGAAAATTGGCTTCTCTCCTTAATTCTGTCATCACCACGGCCGTGCCGAAGCCGGCAGCCTTCTGCACATTCCCGTTTTTCCTCTGGAAAGCTGTGTGGCTGGGAATCTCTGTGGCACCGGGAGGCTTAATTGAATGTTTCTTAATGTTCTAATTGAATCCCCAATTAAGTTCTCACTTGGTGCTCCGTTAGAGAGCGATTTTGTGTGTGCTGTGTTTGCCAGCAAATCCCGATCACGGCTGTGTTTTTCCAAGGAAAAATCCCCCAGCTGTTTATTTCTGGCTGTGTTCGGAGCCTCCCCGACCTCAGAGCAGGTCCAGGGGTGATGTCCATGCCGAGGTGTCCACGTGGAGTTGGGACACGATCCATGTCCCCAGCGTGGTGGGGACTGGAGCACAACAGCAGCTCCTGGAGTTGTCAGGAAGCCGGGAGGCAGCGCTGAATTAACGGGATCTGTTCCCTGGCTTTGATGCCGTGGATTCAGAAAAGTCTGAGCCTTTGGAATTGTGCCTTTCCAAAGCCTGTGTCCTGTTCTCCAGCAGATGTGCTGACCGGCTTATTGTCTCCATGGCAACAAGGTTTGGGTTTGGAAATAGCCGAAAGTCACCCAAGAAAAGTCAGATATTAATAGAGAGCGACGTAGGGACGGGGAAAAAATAGGATTTGGCTACTCCTCACCCCAAATTTGGGGGATTTGGGAGTCATCTGTGTCTCTGTGCCGGCTGTGGGTGTTTGTTTATGTGTCTTTGTGGAGCGTGACCTATAAAATTAATTTTCTTTAGTCAAGTGGTGTTATTGCAACGAGGCATTTCCGTGGTTAGAGCAGCAGAGTGGGAGCAGGATGTGAATGGGGGAGGTCTGAGAGGTAAGAATGAAAAAGCACCTTCACAAACGTGTCAGTACATAGATTAAAAGGGTATAAATATAAATATATCTATATATAGGGTATGAATGCACAGTGCCCTTGCTGCCCCCATTCCTGCAATGAGGAGCCTGGAATTCAGGAATCCGACGTGACCTGATCCACCCTGAGTTAAATCCAGGATTGAAAGTCCCCGGGCAGCTCCATCCCCACCTCCCACCGCCCACCTCCTCCTCCCAGTGCCACCAGTTTGGTTTTCAGGCCCAGGATTGCTGTGGGGTGGTGCCTGGTGTGATCCCAGGGGAGCCCTGGGAGGAGATCCGGGGCTGTGCCGACGTTTCTATGGACACCAGCACGCATCCCATGGATTGTGCGGAATGTGGGGGAAGCAGAGATGATGATTACATGGGACTCCATGCTCAAATGTGTTCTGCTGCTCTGAAAAGAACATGGCAGAGACAGAAATAGCTTTTTATCCTAAACCCCTGAGGTTTTGGGGGACCCACAGAGGTGGAAAAAAGAGCTCCTGGATTCTTTTCTGTTGGTTTCAGGGTTAAGGGGGGGAAGCGTGATGGGAATAATCTTCAAAATTGGCTTTAAAAAATAATCAGGCAGAGCTCTAGGAAAATAAAATCTAAAATTCTGGAGCCACTTGCCATGTTTAAAAGATCTCCTGTTGAAAGAGTTTTTGGCTGATAATCAAATGGAATAAAAACAATCCCAGAATCCCAGACTGGTTTGGGTTGGAAGGGACTTTAAAGCTCATCCATCAGGGACACCTTCCACCATCCCAGGCTGCTCCAGCCTGGCCTTGGGCACTGCCAGGGATCCAGGGGCAGCCACAGCTTCTCTGGGCACCCTGTGCCAGGGCCTGCCCACCCTCCCAGCCAGGAATTCCTTCCTAATATCCCACCTAAACCCTTTGTTATTCGCTGATGGATAATTTGACAAGTGACACAATCGAGAGCGTTGGCGCAACAACGTGTCTGTCNAGGTCTGAGAGGTAAGAATGAAAAAGCACCTTCACAAACGTGTCAGTACATAGATTAAAAGGGTATAAATATAAATATATCTATATATAGGGTATGAATGCACGATGCTCTTGCTGTCCCCCTTCAATATTTAATAGGTAAGAATTCAAAAATACCTTTACAAACGTGTAAATATATCTATAAAAAAGGGTATAAATACAAATATATCTACAGGGTATGAATGCATGATGCTCTTGCTGTCCCCCTTCAATATTTATTAGGTAAGAATTCAAAAATACCTTTACAAACACGTAAATATATATATATATTTTAAAGGTATNCTGAGGTTTTGGGGGACCCACAGAGGTGGAAAAAAGAGCTCCTGGATTCTTTTCTGTTGGTTTCAGGGTTAAGGGGGGGAAGCGTGATGGGAATAATCTTCAAAATTGGCTTTAAAAAATAATCAGGCAGAGCTCTAGGAAAATAAAATCTAAAATTCTGGAGCCACTTGCCATGTTTAAAAGATCTCCTGTTGAAAGAGTTTTTGGCTGATAATCAAATGGAATAAAAACAATCCCAGAATCCCAGACTGGTTTGGGTTGGAAGGGACTTTAAAGCTCATCCATCAGGGACACCTTCCACCATCCCAGGCTGCTCCAGCCTGGCCTTGGGCACTGCCAGGGATCCAGGGGCAGCCACAGCTTCTCTGGGCACCCTGTGCCAGGGCCTGCCCACCCTCCCAGCCAGGAATTCCTTCCTAATATCCCACCTAAACCCTTTGTTAATCGCTGATGGATAATTTGACAACTGAGACAATTGAGAGAGTTGGGGTAACAACGTGTCTGTCCTCTGCTGCTTTAATTTTTGGCTGCTGGCAACGAGGTCTCCAGATGAGATGGGATTGGGAACAGCAAGGCCTTGCCTGCCTTCCCCTTTCCCTCTGATAAAAACGGGAAGCTGTCCTACAGCACAGGGAGGGAGGTTGGAGATCCCTCCCGGCCCCATTCTCTGCCCTGGTACAAACCCCGTGGGTTTTTGTGCCCTTTCACACCTCACCCCTTCCGTGGGAGGTGCTGTTGGGAATTTCGGCATTCCCGTGGTGCCTCCTCCTCCCTGAGTGTCCCCACTCCAAGCCCTGTGGGTTGTGCTGTTTGCAGAGGCACCTGGGGGTGGGGGCTGCTGAGAGCTGGGCCGGAGGGTGTTGAACGCTGAAAGGTTCTGGGGAAAACACGTCCTGGTGCTCACACCCATCACATTCCCACTGAATAATAAACCCTTGGCATTCCCTTTCCTTGGCACTTCCATGGTGAGCATCATGCCTTAGGGAAAACCTTTTTTTTGTCCCAAATAAGAGATTTAACGTCCTTAAGGAAAAATCTCTTCAATCCTGACGGTTCTCAGTGCTCAGGGCTGGGCTGTGACACCTTTCCCTGCAAGGAATGAGCTGTAACCTCCACCTGGTTTTCCTTGGATCCCGTTTCTCCTGTTGTTTGTGCTTTTTGGTGGTCGTTCTCCAGGCTGCTGGTTTTAGTGCTTACCCAGGCACTCTTTTCCCAGCTTACATAATGCATCCTTTTCCCATTTATCCGTCCGGACAGCGGGAGCTGCCCCCGTGTCTCCACATCCCTGCGGGTTACTGCGCTTAATGCAGTTTGATATCCCTGGAAAAATCAGAGATCCCGAGCCAGGCAAGGCAGCAAAACAATTCCAGGCCAGAATTTTGCAAAATCTTTTTGAAAACACTCCTTTGGAAGTCAAGACAGCCCTTCCGTTGGGAAAATTACTGGGATTTGCTGGGTGACACCTGGGTTTAAGCAGGAGAATCCCAGCCATGTCCTGGAGGAAAATCCCAGTTATGCTCCTCACTTGTGACTGCAGTAAGCTGTGACAACCACAGAATTACAGGTCCCTTTCCAAAGAGAAAGGTGGATTATGTGAGGATTTTCCAGCCAAATTCCATCTTGGATTTGGATTTGGATTTTGCTTGCCCGGGTTCTTGTGGTGAGCTACATTCTCCACTTCTGCCTCAGGGGCTCAGGGGACCTTCTCCTGGACAAGACCTTCCTGGGGACAACACATGACCTGTAAACGTTCACTCCCATTTTTGTGAAGTGGTTTTGGAGCCTTTTATGCCAAATTCCCTCTGTACTTCAAAGTTCACGAGTGGAATTTTTGCACCGGGAATTAGTTGGGGTGTGATTCCTTGGGTGATCTCTTCTGAGCAATGGGAACTGATTTTCCCATTAGGAGACATTTCATAACCTGGTGGGGTTTTTTCCTCCTCTCTTTTATTCATCACAGAGTGATAAAAATGCCCTCAGCCCTTGGCATTTCTTAGGCCTTAATGACCAGCTGAGGTTAATGGCCCGAGATGATGAAACCTCCAGCCAGGCATTCATCTTCAAGGGCCTGCTGGCAATTAGGGCTGAAATATCCTCCTCCTGCTTTGGCTTTGAGCATCCTGGGCCAGCAGGAGCATCTTCTCCTCCCTCTCTCTGCTCCTCCCACGTCGGGATTGGGGGAGAAAAGCTCCATCCCGTGGGACAATAACTCTGCTCCGCTGTGGATGAAGGAGATGTGTGACCTGGGGGTGGCAGAGGGGAGAGCTGGTGGTGCTGGGCTGGGTGGGACATTGTCTTCACACTTCTGGGGGCTGTGATGGGAGGAGAGGGAATCCAGGAATTCCAAGTGGAACCCACTTCCTTATGGGAGAAGGTCATGTGGAGATGCAGAGAAGTGAAGAATGAACTGGGGTTAAGGGGGGGGAGATGAGATGGGAGAGGCAGAGCATGGGGTGAGTGCTGTGTGGGAAGGATCCTTGTGGGATGAATCATGGAATCGTTAAGGTTGGAAAAGACCTTTAAGACCATCAAGTCCAACATCAACCAGCACCACCAGCATGGTCACCACTGCCCCGTGTCCCCAAGTGCCACCTCCACGCGTGTTCTGAACACCTCCAGGGATGGGGACCCCACACTGCCCTGGGCAGCCCATTCCAGTGCTTTCCAACCCTTTCCATGAAAGAACTGTTCCTAATACCCAATCTAAACCTCCCCCAGCACATGGCCCTCCTTGTCTTCCCTTTCCTCTTCCATCTCCACTTCCATCTCCACTTCCACCTTCCATCTCCTCCAGAAGCTCCCCTGGCCTCTGGCCTTGCCTTGGCTGTCTCCTTCTCACCAGTGCCTCTCGTTCCTCTGCACTGAATTTCAGCAGCTGCCTCATTACCCACTTTTGTACCAGACAAAAAGAGTGGGAAGAGGGGAAATCCCAAATTTTTACTATAGTAACTAGTTAAATTTGGGTAAGGACAGCACGTGGGATTTTTTTTGTTTGTTTCTGTTTTTCCTGGGAATGTTGTCACTGCCTTTTATTTCCCATTCTGCGTGTCACAGCCTGTGCTTGTCCCTTAAAAGTGGCAGTGTTGTGACACTCCCTCCCCAGCTAATGAGAGCTGCCGGTGGACAGGGTGTCACATCAGCCAAGTGATGCGAACAGAGTGAGGGATGAAAAAAAAAGAGCTCCCCAAAACCTGACAAAAACTAGGGGCAGGGAAAAATGTGAGAGGGAGGAGAAAAGGAGGGGGAAAAAAGACCAAGAAAGGAGAGGTGGAATCTTGTCTCTGGTTTGCGTGCAAAGAGTCTGTGAGCACAAAATGTGGGCAGTGGCCCTAAAGAGTGGTGGGTGACTTTCATAACTCATCTTCTGTCACTTCATTCCCCCCATTCTTAGGTGTTCTGGAAGGAAAATTTTCCCTGTTCCTTTAGGGAGCATTGAGATGTGTCCTAGCCACGCTCAGTGGTCCTGGAGCAGCTTCCTCTGTTTTCATCCCTTTTTTTTCCTTTCTCTTTTCTTTCTGGTTTGGTTCTTTTCCTTTCTCCTTGCACAGCTGGGGAGAGGATTGGTACAAAAAGTGGCAGCAAGGGGACAGCAGCAAGGCCATGAGGAGTCATCTGCTGCCTCCTGCCACGTGATGGCCTCTCCATGGACACCCTTCATGTCCAGCCTCTGCCCCTCTCCTTTCTCCAGGGGATTTTTCCAGGGATGTCGTTTGCAAGGTTTCTGCAAGACACCGAGATTGTCTTGACTTCAGCACGTGGTCCCTGTTCTCTCAGTTGACTCAGGGGCCAAACCTTCACAAAGGAAATTTCCTTGGCCCCAAAGCTTCACCAAATCCCATCCAGCCCGGCCTTAGACTCTCCCAGGGCTGGGAAATGTTTTATGGATTCATTTAATGCACTCAAGGATTCTTCTGCTCCAAACCATCCACAAGTAGGGGAGCAGCTCACATCCCTCCATGACAAATCCCTTGACATTTTAAACTTCTTCATGCTCTGGGTCCTCTCTGTGTGGAGTGCTGGTGATTTAGGAGGCATTTGTAGGTTTCTGTAACCTGTGCTCATAAATAACTGAGAATCCCCCCACAGCCAACCCCTCACCGTTCCCAGTTCGTGGCTCCCCAAGTCCAGCTCGCAGTTCTTTCACCTGCAAACCCTTCCCCTGCCTTTTTTCACAGGTGCCTCTGATGTCAGTGATGGTTAAATGAGAGGTTACCACTTACAGGCAGCAAAAACAGGAGTTGGGGAATTACAAGCCGGTGTAATTTATGCAGGAGCAGTGTGGGGGAAATTGCAGCCCACTCCTGTTCCACATAAATTATGGATGTACCTCCTTGGAAATAGCTATGGAGGGGGTTCAGGGTTTTTTTGGCTAATGAATCATGCCCTGAATTTCTACAGTACCTACATTGACTCAAATGTCTTCTTTTGGCCCCACCTTTCTTTTTACATCATCTCTAAACTTTGGCTGAACTCGCAGCTCCGGATGTTCCTTGATTTTCCTCACAACAGACCCATTCCTTGAAGACCCTGTTTGGAAAAGGGGCTCCTAAATTTACTCCCAGAGCCTTCCCATGGGAGAGTTTCCACCTTCTGCTTTGGAGATCTCTGAAGAGATCCCTCAGCTGTTTCTGAAGGATCTATGGGAATCAAATGTGTATTTAGGAAGGTGCAGCCTGCTCTTGTGTGCACATATCCATGGATTTAGAACCTTTGGAGCTGTGGCCTTCAAGCCAAGGCCCTGGGCAACACAAAACTTTTGGAACTGGGTGGGGAGATAAAGGAATTGGAAGATATTCCTGAAGGAAGTGAAGGATGCTGCTGCCCACTGCGTATTTGTGGGTGTAAAACACAGATATAATATTGGTATTTCTGCAAGCTAAGGGGGTATTTGGAGGAATGCCGTGTGCAGCCCTAGGAATTATCCATGAGGAATATCTGGGGAGCAGCTGGGCTGGGATCTGAGCTCCTCCACTGCAGCAGAGAGAGCATCCACCAGCAAGGAGCTGCTTGGGAAGGGCTGCGGGAAGAGAAGGGCTTTGAGGAGGACGTGGAAGGTGAAGAGCGGTTGTTTGGAACGGGAGAAGATGGAACAGCTTTGGACCTAAAAGCAGCTCCAAGGATACAGAACGTTATGGAAAGAACAAGTGGAAGTGTGATTTTCATGATAATAAAGGAGTGGGTGGAGCGGCGTAGGCACGGCGGGAGAGGGGTGGAATGAGGAGATGGAGGGGGGCGAGGGGCTCGGTGCTGAGGGAGGGGGCGGCAGCCATGGAAAACCATTTGGGTTTTGCCATGGATGCAGCGAGCAGCATTTCAAGATGCTAAAGAGAGACACGGAATATTTTATTGTCTTGTGCGAGGAGCCTGCCTGGGCTATATTTAACCGATCTCATGCGTGCTTTCATGAGGAATCGGTGCAGTTTTCCCCGGTTTGTGTCGTTTTCGAAGCACAATTATTTATGTTCTCGTGCAAGGTGTCGCTGCCCGTGGCAGGGGGTGGAACAGGATGAGCTTCAAGGTCCTTCCCAAGCCCAGCCTGGCTGGGACTGTGACTCAGAGCCACACACAGCGTTTGTCAAATACCAAAGGACTTCAGTTCAGGCCCTGGCCATATGCTAATGTAACCTATGCTAATGAGCAGCTAACGAGCTGGGAGGATGCTCTGCCTGAATTTACAGCATCACTTCCCTGGGGTTTGGGGAATTTCAGCTAAGTCTGGTTTGGAAAGGGGGAACTTTGCTCCACACAGCAGTTCCAAGCCGTGCTGTTCTCCCATTCAGGTCTATTATTAGAACCCTTCCTTGGTACAATGTATTTTAATAAAATCCCTGGGTTTTTTCCTATTCAGTTCTATTATTAGAACACTTTCTTGGTAGAGTATATTTTAATACAACCCCAAACCAAAACGCCCTGTGCTGATGGTTTCTGCCTCCCCAGTATCCCCTGGCAGGCCTCTGAACTGGTTCTGCTGTGCCCACCCACGTGTTACTGGTTTGTAGGGGGTAAAATCCTTTGTTCCTAAAAAGCCCTTTTTGGGTTGGACCTAAAAGGCAACAATTCAGGGTTGGATGAGCTTGCACTATTCCTATGGAAACAAAATGCTGTGCAGAGAGAAAACCCCCAAATTTCAGAGCATTATTGGAAACCTGTGACCATCTGGAGGGAGAAGCCTGCAGGGAGGTGTCCGTGTGCTCATCACAGATGCCACCACTCCTGACACAGCCCATCCCAAGGGATCCCAAGGGATCTACCTCCCCAACTTCCACAGTGGCTGTGGCAGCTGTGGCTTGGTTTGAGCTTGAGGGGGTTAAGCCGGGCTTAGAGGGTGCCTTGAGCATCTGGCACATCTCCAGTTTGCCATGGTCATCCCAGAGTCCCAGAGTGGTTTGGGTTGGAAGGGACCTTAAAGCCCATCCCAGTCCACCCCACCCCTGCCATGGGCAGGGACACCTTCCAGGGTGCTCCAAGCCCCATCCAGCCTGGTCTTGGGCACTGCCAGGGATCCAGGGGCAGCCACAGCTACTCTGGGAATTCTGTTCCAGCCCCTCCCCACCCTCCCAGCCAGGAATTCCTTCCCAATATCCCATCCATCCCTGCCCTCTGGCAGTGCGAAGCCATTCCCTGTGTCCTGCCCCTCCACCCGTTGTCCCCAGTCCCTCTCCAGCTCTCCTCCCCGTGTCTGTGAGAGCAGACACAATGTCCTTGCATTTCCAGCAGGTATCCAGCAGGAATAATAATCTTCCAAAATATAAAGTTTTGACAGAAATAAAACCTGTGTGTTCGCTGGAGTGGGGCTGGGACCATTTGGGCTGTGGGAGCACAACCATGGGGGGATTCTCCTGGTTTGGATCATGCTCNGATCAGCTCCTGGTTTAGATCATCCTCCTGGTTTGGATCATGCCCCTGGTTTAGATCAGCTCCTGGTTTGGATCCTGGTCCTGGTTTGTATCATGCCCCTGGTTTGGATCCTGGTCCTGGTTTGGATCATGCCCCAGCTCTTCCGTGGCCGTGTTCCCTCTCTCAGCCACTCAGATGTGTCGCAGGGGTCAAGTACAACCGCTTGAGCTGCTGCCTGAACCATCACACCCTGGGTCAGGCTCCAGGAGTGCTGCGTTTCGTGGTTGCTGTTGCTGCTTTTTCTCCCGGGTGGCCCCAGAGGCTGGGCTGGGTCCTATGAGCAGCAGAGTGCTGATGGTCTCAGCTGCAGCTTCTTTGGATTGCTGCTTTTTTTTGTGAGTCCTTCCCCCCTCATGGCAGCAATTGAGGCATTTTGTAAGGACAGACAACACTGAATTTCGTGGGAATGAAATATCTGATCCTAGAAAAAACAGGAACAGTGTTTATAAGAGTTTCAGACCACTGGGACATGTATTCACTTACATAGAAAGCCACTAATTACCTTCTAAAAGCCCCTTTCCACAAAATTCTTCCTTATCCCTTATTTTTCCTTCAGGCAGGATGACCCTGGCCCGTCCTGGCTCATGTGGGGAGCCCAGTTTGTGAGGGGGATTTGTGGGACTCTGTGCTCTCGGGTTCTTGTGCAGTGTTAGGGTGAAGATCCTCTTGATTTGCTAAAAGGCGTTTCATGGCTGTCAGACACACAATTCCCATTTCTTTACGCGCTCAGATCCATATAAAAAATCCTTTTCCAAGGGAATTACAGGCAGGAAAGTAATTAAAAAGAAAAATTGCGTGCCCGGTGTGCGGACACGGTTGTGTGGCAGCAGGAGCCGAGTTTCTGGGATGAAACTCTGCAGTTCTGGTCCGAGCCACAGGATGGGGATGTTGGATCAAGGCTCGCTGGAACACCCGCTCCTTCAGCACCGAGTCCTCACGGCTTTAACTCCTTTTCGTAATTTAAATGTGGTTTTTGTGTTTTTCAAAGTCTTGAGCACAGAGCTCGGCTCAGGGACAAATGCTACAAACACAATGGGATTAATTCCCAGCGTTGCTCGTGCTGATTTTCGGGGAATAATTTGCTGTGCAGGATGTTTGTGAGAGGCCAGGAGAGATGAGTTGGAGGTACAAGGAATGCTGCTTCCAGGAATTCCTGATTTTTGTAAGAAAAACACAAGATCTCCCTTGCCTTAAATGAACATTTGTAGAATCCCAGAATCCCAGGATAGTTTGGGTTGGAAGGGACCTTGAAGCCCATCCCAATCCACCCCTGCCATGGGCAGGGACAGCTCCCACCATTCCAGGTTGCTCCAAGCCCCGTTCAGCCTGGCCTTGGGCACTGCCAGGGATCCAGGGGCAGCCACAGCTGCTCTGGGCACCCTGTGCCAGGGCCTCCCCACTCTCCCAGCCAGGAATTCCTTCCCAATATCCCATCCAGCCCTGCCCTCTGGCAGTGGGAAGCCATTCCCTGGGTCCTGTCCCTCCATCCCTTGTCCCCAGTCCCTCTCCAGCTCTCCTGGAGCCCCTTTAGGCCCTGGCAGGGGCTCTGAGCTCTCCCTGGATCCTTCCCTTCTCCACGTGAACATTCCAAACTTGCTCAGAAACTTGGACATGGAAACCAGCAGAGGAAAAGGTCTCCCAAGGTCTTCCCTATGATGATTTTATAGATTTATAATTGAATACCAAAAATTAATTTATGATTTCTAAGCAGCCTAAATCTCCTGGCAACGTGGGCTAGGGCTGTCTTCTCTCCTTATCCTGGACTGGTAGAACTGGGAATGCTGGGGGTGATCTCAGAGCTGGCTCAGCCTTCGGTTTGTCTTCTCAGAGCCCTAAAAACATTCTGCTGATGTCAAATCTCTGCTCTCTCCTCCCCACGTCGTGGAGCACGGGGAAAATCTGGGAAAAGCTCTAAAGATGGAATAGTTCTGAGTCATGGAGACACTAATAAACACTCCCACATGCTGGCAGTGCTCAGGTTTGGTTATCCTAAATAATCATAATTGCTGAAATTCGTCATATTTGGCGATTTTCGGGTTGTTCACTAAATCAGGAGCTTCAGGAAAGCTCCAGCTCCTGGGTCGAGCTGGGAGAAATAGTAAGAGAATATTTATTTATTCTCTTTGCCCAGAATTGTGCAGCAATTATGCCAAAACAAATTTATTCTGGGTTCTGCCGATTGCCATGGAAACCCACATGGAAAATAGCAGTCCAAGGCCACTTAGCATGAGAAATCCAGGGGTTCAGCCCTTATTAACTGATTCATCCTATAGAATTTGGGAAAGAAATCCTTAAAATGGAGCTGCTTCTCTTGTTCATTGCAGCTCTGGTGGAACAGGGGGAATCCTCCCGGGAAAGGGTGAAGATGCTCTGGCTCGGAGCGTCTCTCCTGGGATGTCCAACCCTCTGCTTTGCAGAGCTGTGCTACATAATTCTGACTTTTCTAACAGCAATTAGTGAGGGAGGACAAGTGGCTGTGCCAGGCAGAATTCCCAGGTGGGAATGGCAGCCTATTTTTAGGTGCTTGTTGAAGGCACCGCTGTCAGTGCTGTGCTGGAGCTCCAGCTTGGGGCTCTGGACTCGGGACACTTGGGCTGTGGGATCCACTGGGATGAAAGGATCTCGTGCAGGTGTGATCTGGGAGGGTGTGATGACTCCAGGAATTTAGGAATTGAATATTATCATGGAGTCATTAGGGTTGGAAAAGTTCTCTTGAGATCATGGAGTCCAACCATTCCCTCAGCACTGCCAAGGCCAGCACTGACCCTGTCCCCAAGTGTCACATCCACAGGGCTTTAAATCCCTCCAGGGATGGGGACTCCACCTGACAGCCCTTTCCATGAAGGAATTTTCCCAATATCCACCCTTTGCCTCCCTGGCCCAGCCTGAGGCCGTTCCCTCTCCTCCTGTCCCTGTTCCCTGGGAGCAGAGCCCGACCCCCCCGGCTGCCCCCTCCTGTCAGGGAATTCCAGAGAGGGAGAAGATCCCTCTGGATCCTCCTTTTCTCCAGGCTGAGCCCCTTTCCCAGCTCCCTCAGGAATTCTCCAGCCCCTTCCCAGCTCCCTCAGGAATTCTCCAGCCCCTTCCCCAGCTCTGTTCCCCTCCCTGGACATGTTCCAACTCTCAGAAGTAAAAGATGACCTCAGTTGTTCCCAAACCAGCTGGTTTGGAGCCACTCTCTCCCTGTGTGTGTTCATTTTTAAGTGGTTTGTAGCTGTGCTTTTATTGAAATTGAAGAGAATTTTGTTTTCCCCAATTGTGCTGGAGAAGCTTCCGAATTAAACTGGGATTGATTGATTTCTGATGTTCCTGTGTCTACAGAAATGGAAGTGTTAAGGAAAGTGTTCACTGTTACCCTCGTGCTAAAGCTGAAAGAATTTCTCATCCTGTGCAGATTTTGCACATCACTGGTGTACAAATCTGAGCTTTGTGCTCAGAGTCATTCCCGGGGGGAGCTGCAGAGGAATGGGCCAGGGAGTCCTGATAGTGCCTCGCTGGCTGTTCCATGGAATCCCAGAAGTTAAGTTTGGAAAAGACCTCTAGGATTGTCCAGTCCAGCTGTGCAGCCATTTCTGATGGAGATCATGAGTGCAGAGCCAGCAGGGAATGATGCAGGATTGCTGCTGGTGGGGAGGCAGGCAGGGAATCACAGAGTATCTGGAGTGGGAAGGGACCCGTGGGATCACTGATCTGCCTCCTGGCCCTGCACAGACACCCCAACGATCCCAATGCCAAAGAATCCCAGAATAGTTTGGGTTGGAAGGGACCTTAAAGCCCGTCCCTGGGCTAAAAGTTCCACCCCTGGCAGCTTCCACTGTCCCAGGCTGCTCCAGGCCCACTCCAACCTGGCCTGGGACACTTCCCAAGAATGGAGAGTCCCCAGATTCTGTGGGAATGCTCAGTGAGGTTGAAATGTAGCTGGAAAAATGCCATCTGTATTTGAGAATTCCCCTTTTTGTCATGTCTCTAAGACTCGATGCAGAACTGGAACTCGAGTTCAGGGGGGTTTTCCCTCTGCCCAAAACACTGATGTGGAAGTTCTGCCTCTACTTCCCAGCTCATCCCAAACCACGTGGTGCTGCTGTTTGAAGAGATTCTTGGAATCCTTTCCTCCCCTGGACTGGCTCAGTGCAGGACACAGGGAAGCACGGGGCTGCTTTTCCCAGGACACGCTTTGTGTGGTGCCATTTCCTCCTCCTGGGAGGGTATTTTGTGTGATTTGTGGTGCTCTGTGAGAGCAGAAGCGAGTTGGCAATTTCGTGTTCTCACCCAGACCACAGCTTGTCATTTTTTGGGTTCATTTTTTGGGTTACTGGCCTAAATCCAGCCTGGGCTCACCAGCCTGTTTGTCTTGCCCACGTGTCTGTTCAGGAGTGCTGGAAATCAGAGTCCAGGTCTCCAGAGCTGCTAATTAATGCACCTCCATTAATTGGCACTTCTTTCAGGTGTTGGACTTAACCCAGCTCATTTGAAATAAGAAAATGACACTCTGTGTGAAGCATTCCTGGGCCACAAATGGCCATAATGTGCTTATTCCATTCATTAAATGTATTTTGGGGATTTATGAATTGATTGGCTGCACTGCAAATTACTGGAAATTACCTGTGAGGATCATCCTGGCATCAGGCATTGCTTTTGGGTTGTTTGCTGTTTTTTTGGGGTGGGCAAACTATGCCTGTGAGTCTTGCAACACAACAGCTTTGTCTGGAAATGGCTCCTCAGATTCCTAAAGCTGAAGTTTAATCGGCGTTCTGGATGTTGGAAAGGAATTTTGGAGCTATTGTCTGTCAGTGCTCAGCAGGGAGAGGAGGAATTGTCTGCAGTAGAAGGAATATTCTCATTACCCCTTCATACCTGCTCATTTAAGATAAAGGCATTTAAGAGTCTGGTTTAAATTAGAGACATTTGGTATTTTAAGAAAATGTTTTCCTGGATGTATCAGCCCTGTCAAGCGTCACCTTTAGAGCTGGATATTCCCAGTTCTGTGCATAATTCGGCTCCTCTCCTTTGTCACCTCTGCCCTTCCCACCCACTCACCACCCCCAAGATTAAGGTGGGCTCTGCAGAAGATGAATAAAACCAAATTATCTGCATGAGGAGGAATTCAGGGCTTTCCAATCCCGTGGGGAGAGCGGGCACGCAAGTGTGTGGGCAGGAATGAGTCCAGGGACAAAAGAAACTATTAAATCCTTAATGCCTGCTTCCTGCTACTATGAAAAGTACTGAAGACGTTTCATAAAAAGTCTTTTATTTTTATTTTTTCCCCATGACTAAGTCTGTAAAGCTGCTGTGCTGAACTTGGGCTGAATCCCCTGGCTGTGGGAGTGTGTGAGTCCAGCCTGAAGGACCATCCAGCCTTTGTGGGGATCCCTTCACTTCCAATTAAGAGCATTGGGCCCTTCCACACCTTCCCATTAGGCAGGATCAGGGCTATTTATGGATTTGTCACGGTGGACTTTCCCCTCTTCCTTTTGTGTAGCACATTCCATGTGTGGCTGTCGAATTTTAATTACTCTGCAAGTTTTTAGTGGTTCCCGTGTGTGGTTTGGGGTTGGGATAAGAGCTGCAGCCTTCCCTGTGACTTCCCTCTGCCCAGTTACTCCTGCAGTGCCCTCCTTCCATCCCACCTTGGCTGGGATGTGATCCAGGCTGAGTGGGAAGCAAAAGGAGCTCAGCTGGTGTTGGGGAGGGGGGCTGGATCCTTGGGAAGGGGGTGAAGCAGTGGGGTGGGGTGGGAGTGGGGTCCCTTCCCCTGTCACCTGTGATACACAAAATCTGACAGCAGCTGGTGGAGAGGAGTCAGAACCAAAGGTTCCAAATCTTCCACTGGAACAGTTTTCCAAGAAACTCAGCCTGAATTGAGTGAGAAAGACCAGTGGGTGTTGCTGGGTGCAAGACAGGGAAGCTTTTGGGTGGGGTATTCCCGAGGCAGGGATCTGACTCTGCCAGGCCACATCCTGGTCCCCTGACAGCCAGGTTAAAAACAGGCTCAGTGGGACATGGGTGGGGAGAAGGGGACACTGGTGGTGCCTGGGTGGATTTCCATTTGTTGGGAATTCGACCTTCAGGAACCTTTGTTGTGTCCGCTGATGCAGTTCCGAGGAGAATTCTAACAGTAAAGTCAAATTATGGCTTTTTTCTCTCCAACTTCCCTCCATGTCCAGTCAATTTTCCTTCACTCAAGATCAACAGAAGTGATCTCAGAGTATCCCATTCCCAGCTGGGTTTGGAAAGCCATCCCAAACCCACAGGTTTCCAAGAGCCAAATTTCTGACTGGAGAAAACATCCGGGAGAGCTCCACCTGCAGCTCTGTGGTTCATCCTCCCCTGCTATTTTCATCCTGCTGAACCAAGAGGTGGCAGCAATATTCCCTACTAAGACATTTTACAGTGATATAATCTTTAATTGCAGTAATGAGGGCTCAAGCCATTTTATTCCTAGCCTGAACTGGAACAAATCCAATTTTTCATCACTGCATCGATGAATCTGAAAATTCTGCTTCTAAATTTCTGCTCTAGCCCGAAAAGTTTGGGTTTTCTTTGGGAGTTGGACAAAGCATAACTACCAGAATTCAGTAAAGTATTGTGTATTTAAGCTGTTACTCTGCCCATCACAGCAGATATTTTTGGAGAATAAAATGCAATGGAAAACACATATTGAAAAAAAATGTCCACTTTAGGTCCCTTCCTAAAGGTGTTTCTGCCAAAGGGTCAAGGCTGAAGTCAAAGCTTTAACTTTATCCCTAAATTTTGCTAAGCACAACATGTAGAGCTGCAGCAGGTGTAGTATTCCAATTCTCATCCAAGCTTTTTTTAAGGATAAGCTTCCAAGTTCATCATTTTAGCAGAGCCTGGGCTTTTTCTCCATTTGGGATAAATACATCCTTTGATGAATTTTGAGTTTTATCACCTTTTAATTCCGTGCTCCCTCATCTGGACACTGAATTAAATGCTGAGAACATGAGGTTCTGATCTGCTCCTCTATTGCTCATCATGATTATAGGCAGGGATGGCAGAGCTGCCATTAGTTATTATTCTCCACACTCCCAATTAGAATATTCTGTTTTCTGCTTGTAACTCTGTCAGGCTGAGCTGCTCAAGCTGAATTTTTCCATTTTTTTGCTCTCAAGTGAACTCCAATTCTCACTTGAAATATAACAGAAATAAAAGCCCCCCCAACTTTTTTGGGGACCACAGAAAATATTAGATACTGAATATTGGTCCTTTCCTGTTTAGTCCTAATTTTTGCTTCCTGTCTTGTAGGCAGTTTCAGATCTAGGACAGAACTTCCAGCAGTTTATTTAGAGTTTGGGGTTTTTTAAAGTAGTTTCTATAAGGATGTTGTAAAAGACTGGAATAAACAAATGATTCTGTTCTTTTTTTAATGCAGATATAGAGAGATTAGGGAAAATCCAGGTCTGAACCTGCATGGAAGAGTCAGAGGGAAAAATATTAGCATTTTGGAAGTGTTCAGAGCATCAGAAATTACCTGATTTAATCAAGTTTCTGGGGCTTGGAGCAACCTGGCCTGTGGAAGGTGTCCCTGCCCGTGGCAGGGGTGGAATGAGACGAGCTTTAAGGTCCCTTCCAACCCAAACCATTCTGGGATTCTGGGATTTTGGGATTCTATGAACTACACATGTGGCTTTTCAGACCTGTCGCACAAGGATGGGCTCTGCTGCTGCAGGGATTTTTGGGATTTTTCTCCTTCATGAGGAAAAGGTATTTTTAGTCCTTTCTGACTGCCTCGGTTTGTAATGGGACTCACAGGGTGCTGCTGGCACGGGGAGTATTTGGAGGTGCTGAATGAATTACGTGGGAATTGCAGGTGTTTCTCACCCTGAGCAGAGCACAGAGGACTCCGTTGATCCCAGATTCCCACCCGGCTCTGTGGGAGGATGGCAGTGCCAGGAACTCCTGAACTCCTGTCCTGTCCCGAGTCACGGCTGTCCCTGGAGCCGCTGGAGCACATCTGGCTGGAGGAGTCCCTGCAGGGAGAGCAGAGGGAAGAACAGGGGGGATGTTCTGGCATTTGGGTGTCTGCTTTGAGCCATCCCACCTCGCTGGCCAGAGCCTTAGTCCTTCTCCTGGAAATGCTTCCTTCAAGAATTCCAGTGGAAGGGAAGGAGCCTCTCCAATGGAGAAACATTAGAAATACAGAAATGGGGTTTTTACGTGTTCCAGGGCTGTCCCATAAGGAAGATGAGGAGTCATCGTTTTCTGTGGATTTTTCCACAGATTGTGTGTTCTGCTCCTGGATGGTGAGAACATCACAGAGTCATCGTTTCATCAGGTACAGAAGGAGAGGTCTCCCAGAGACTTTACAGGAAGGAACACAACTCACTTAAATATGCAGAGCTAAAGCCATGAATATTTGTTCTTCTCAACTCAGCTCCCAAGTACTCTGGCTAAATATTTAAAGAAACCAGGTTGGACAAGTGGTTCCTCCTTCATTGATCTGTTGTTTCTGGATCAGTTTCTCCACTTGGATGGGAGTCATGGAAATCTACTGCAGGGAACTGAGGAGTTTCCTGTCATCCCCTGCCATGAAATTCCAAGTGCTGTGTTGCAGCCTGTGGTAATTGGATTATAAAGCAGAGGGAGATGCAATAAAATCAGCAGCCAAATCAAAGCATCCCTGTAAAATCCCAAGGGGAAGCAGCAAACTGGAGATGAACTTGAGCTGTGTTTGCCCAGATTTATTTATTTATTTATTTATTTATTTATTCCATTAACCTCTTAACAAGAACAGCAAATTCATCTTAGCACTGAGATTTCAAAGCTCTGTGTCTGACTCTTTTTAAGACACCCTTTGCCCTGCTCCTTGAACCTAAATCCAAAATGTGTAGTTTTACTACTTTAGCTAAAGAAAAAGAAAAATCTCCATGAGATCATGGATTTTACAGAAGCTGGAATTTCGTTTTAGCTTGCAGGGTTGTCTTCTTGCTCACTCAAGGCTTTGTTTTCTCTAAAGAACTATTACATGATAATCGTGATTTATCAAAAATACATTTCAAGCAACCTTTTTATGAGTGTTCACTGATAAAACTGCAAGTATTTAAATGCATCTGGGAAATTAACACTGACCAGGAGCTTTCTGAGCTGTTTGTCTTTTCTGAGACTGGAAAATCTTTCTGTTCATTGGTCTGTAGAGGTTGGATCTTCAGTAATGGGATGTACCTGGCATTCCCAGTACACTTCCAGTGCTCCTTCTCGGTGCAGCTTTGCAGTTCCCAGCCCCAGGAGGATGACTGCAGCCCTGGTGGGGGTGTTCCAGTATTGATGGGGTTTCCAGAATGCAGTGGTGCCTTTCCCTGCGTGGGTAAAATAGCAGCAGCTTCCCATAAAGTTTGTAATTGGCTTTTAGCGATCCTTTCCCATCATTCCAACAGTTGCAGCCCGAAGTGTTGCACAGAAACTCGGCATCAGCACTTATGGCAGCTAAGGAGATTGATTAACATTCATAAGGAAAGCAGAGGAGCTTAAAATAAGGAATAAAACAAGTGCTTAATCCTTTGGCCCAGATGGTTTTTGGCATGGCAGATAAAAAAGTGGATCTTCCCTAAAAACAGAACCCCCCCATCTCCCTTCCAGCAAGGAAATGTGACACAATTCCAGCCACAAATCCACTCTGGCTTTTTGGGGTGGTGCCTGGGGTGTGACTGGGTATTTGGGACCTTCTCAGCAGCCTGGTGGACACTGGGAGCTGCTGGAGGGAGATCTCCATGGTCGGTGTCCGTGGATATCCCCGTGACTGCCCCGCTGCCCATGGATCTGTGTAGATCCTTCATTCCAAGCTCCACATCTTCCAAAGGGATCCCTGCGCTCTCACGGGGCTGTGCCTTGCACAGGTAATTTGGGATTTGCTCTGCTCAATCATGTTCTCCAGAGGAAGCCACAGTCGGGGTTGGCTGGAGTTGTTAAACCCTCGGAGCACATCCATGCCTGCCTCAGGAGATGAGGACCATCTACTCTTCCCTACCAAAAACCCTCTGGAAGGGCCTCTGCTTCCCTGCAGCTCGGCTTCCCGCCGGTCTCCACAGTGCCTGTGGGAAAGAGGCATTTCACAGCTCGTCAAATATAGAGGGTACCTACAAATGTAGCCCAGTTACCTCTCCCTGTAGGTGCTTCCAACCAAGAGGAAGTGACAACCAAGTCTTCACACTCTTTAATTATAGCAGCCTTTACATAACAGTGTCAGATAAATGTGTTTTAGAATAGGTGGCACCTCGCTTCCTCCAGAAGATCTGTCAAATTAGACCAGACTAATTTATTACTTGAAATTCCAAGGATTAAAGCACGCCGTCCACCAGTCTGTTTGAATAAAACCTAAAAATTCACCAAATCTTCTGTGCCAGGGTATATCCCAAACAGCACAATGCTCCTTTCTTTTGGAACAGAAATACATCCCTGTTCCTCTGGTGGCTTCAAGGACTCCAACTCCCACAAATGCCATCCCATTCTGCTGGAAAACAGGGTTATAGGGGATCTCAGGAGGTTCTCCTGGCCGTGCCTCCACCCAAGGCAGAAGCTGCTGTCACTGCACCAGATTCTTATCTAATCTCTATTATAAAACAGAAGAGGAGGGAGAGAGGCAGAGAAATTGCTTTAGAGGGAGAAGGGGCAAGGAGTGGGGCTATGCCAAACCACTTAAGAGAGTGAGGACCTGGCCTCCTTCCCACTGATGGAAGCAAGCTGTGCCTTAGGTGGATTGCTGGAGAATGCTGACGGTCCTTTCCCTTTCTATTTATGAAATCCATCCCTGGGCTCTTCTGCTGATGTCAACAAGAGCAGCTTTCCATGGGAGAGAGCAATTTTCTTCAACAGGCCCTGGGATCCAGGCAGGGGAAGATGAAACCCAAAGATTGTGTTTCATGGGGAGGATGCTGATGGAGACTGGGGGTTTTGCAGTCCCCTGTGTGCTGGAAGGAGTGGATCCATATCCAAGCCTGCTCTTAATGCAACCACTAATGCTCTTTGTTAATGTGCCCTTGCCTTCTGGGGGGGTTCTGCCTCATTATCCCTAAGTAGTGTTCGGAATCCAGGACCACGAGCTGATGTGAGAGCAGGGGGAGCCCACAAAGAACTTCGCTGTGTTGGTGTTGGGGTTTTGCTGCTTCAGGGTTAACGTTGCTGTCGCTCCTTCTCTCCCCTCCAGCAGCAGGAAAAGAGGCAGCGCTGCTGCTCCGCTCGGCTCCCGGTGAAATCCCAGGTGGAAGTGGAATTTGTTGAAGTAGGGAGAAGGGAGAAGTTGCTGACTCCCATCCCGGCTTGGCGCAGTGCGGTGCCGAGGCGTTCCCTTGACTTGGCAATCTGGATCCTGCGCATTTATTTATTCCAGCAGCACTTC
Source organism: Edolisoma coerulescens (assembly GCA_013397115.1). Classification (NCBI taxonomy): domain Eukaryota; kingdom Metazoa; phylum Chordata; class Aves; order Passeriformes; family Campephagidae; genus Edolisoma; species Edolisoma coerulescens. The sequence continues at coordinate 102,801 of VWZW01005334.1, read as the reverse complement.
AGTGTGTTTATGCAAATAGTTCATTGCTCCTGAAAGAACCACACAAGTGCTGTCATTTGATTGAGGAATCATTAGATCGGGCTGGAAATAAAATTTTCTCCGGTTCTGTATTCACGCCCTCGGAAAAAATCCCCCAGTGTTCCCACATTTGGGTAGCTCAGGACTGACTAAATAATTGATATTTTGGGATAGATGGATACATGTCTCGGAGAGATTTCCTTTGTACTCTAATTAAAAATAAAGAGGATATGAATAATCTCTAATGGCAGCAGAGTATTTGGAGGAAGCCAAGTATTTTGGAGGACTGTGGATGCTCAAAGTGTTCTGACTTCCAAGCCCTTCTCTTTCCCCCACCTCCAACCTGATAACATTTTAGCCTGGCTTACATCCTCAGTGACTTTTTGGGCATTAACACTTTTGGTTGACTCATGGTATTTCTTTACATCTCTTTCAAAATATCCTGTGCCCTTGGAAACGTGGAGTTGTGGACTCTTGATTAACATCATCAATGAATGCTATTAAAGAAATGAATAATGCGGCAACTAAGCTGTTAAAAAAATGTCATTTTTTTAAAGGTTAGACCTTAACAAGGCTCCTTTCAGCTCTTTACCCCTTCCATGTTTTCAGCAGGTCATTCCTTTAGTGTTGGCCAAAAGCAGAGTGAGGAGGACACGTCACGGAGGCTCTCTGTGGCTGAGGCAGTGGAATTCCCTGCCTGATAATAGCAGCCATCCAAATTCTCTTTCAGAAACAGGCCAGGGATGATTTTGATCTCTCAGACCCTTATCTTTTCCAGTAGTGGGGTTTTTATTTGTTCTTTTGAGCCACTCCCTGGGGAGCTCACCTCAGAAACAGGGAGCTTTGAAGTGTCAGCCTATTGTGCTCTTCCCATTTTGCCTGTGCTGAGCTCTCCTGGAAGCTGGAATCAAAGGGATTTGACTTCCTGGAAGGCCACAGAGATGACCACCCATACATCCAGTGTAACAACAGATATCACTGGAGTAACGATGGTTTGTCACTGATATAAATTTGGAGCTGTTTTCCTGTGCCTATTTATCCACCCTCCCCTTGCTCCCTATTTCCGAGCTCCATCCAGCCCCCCGTTCCCTCAGCATATTTATTATATTTATATTACTTTCCAGTCAACTTAAAAGAGCTGGGTGTCTTCCTCACCTCGGTGTGTGTTTCTTGGATAAATTACCTCATAATATTCAAACCAGCCTTTGATTTAGAATTCCTCTGTATTACAGGGATTTGTCTTTTTATAGCATCTTTTAGGAGCCTTTTGAGTTGAGTCATTAAGTATATATTTTTAATAACCTCTGTGTCTTAAAAGAACAGTGCGAAATGTAAGGACTGGAAATCAAATAGTGATTCCCCTGACTTCTGAATTAAGTTGTTTTATTACAAATCTATGTGTAGTTCACTTTTTCCCCTTCATCTTGTGATTTCACGGCCGTTTTTTTTTTTTAATTTTGAGCTGACCAATGATTCTCAGAGTTGATTCTTTCAATCTGTAACATCACAGATCTTCAAGAACAGGCTGTAAAAATTAACTCCTGGGTAGGGAGTTCAATGAACATTTTAAAGACCGTCTTAGAAGCTGAGATCCTCCTCCGTCAGAATTTGTGAATTGAGAATAAGACTTAGCATGACTTTGGGGAATCTTCAATGGAATTTGTAAGAAACTGTGAATATGGCAAGAATAACACCTTTGGCTTTGCTTCAGGTGTCTGTTGGACACTTCCCAGGGGATTAGAGGTAACTTTGCAGAACTAAAGGAAGCTTTTGGAAGGAAAAGTAGATGAAGCAAATGGAAAACACAAATAGGAAGCATTTGTGAAACAGCGGTGTTGGATCAGATTGCACTGAAGATGAGATTTTAAATAATTGTTTTAATAAGGATAGAAAGTAAATTGTAAATTAGTTCTGTCATTAGTGTTTAATTATTTATTGACTTTTTAATCACGTCGTGTTACACCAGAAGTTTCATTTGTAGAGCTCCAGGAGGAACCGGTTTAGAGATTTTGTTTCTTAATTTAGTTGTAAATCAGATTCAAACTTCTGTTCTTCTAATTCTTGGTGTTTAGGGTTTGGTTTTCTTGTTTCCAGACATCGGGTGTATGTGTGTTCTGTTAATTCTTGGTGTCTTCAAGGTTTAATTCTTAATTGTTTCCAGATATTGTTGCGGGGTGGACGGATGGTTTTCCTTGGAAAAAGGAAAACTGTTCTCTGGAATTCTGAAGAAGAAAGGCTGTATTTTATTGTAAATAAACCACAGAATTGGGCTGGAAGGGACCTCTGGAGACCATCCAGTCCAACCAGGGTCACCTGGAGCAGGTGACACAGGAATGTGTCCAGGAATGACTCTGGAGAGGGAGACTCCCCACCTCCCTGGGCAGCAGCTCCAGTGCTCTGCCACCCTCACGGAAAGATGTTTTTCCTCATGTTGAGCTGGAACTTCTGTTTTATTTTATGGCCATTGCTCCTCATCCTGTCACTGGCACCGCTGAACGGAGCCTGGCACCATCCTCTGACCCGCCTTGGAGATATTTATTTATATGCATTAATAGATCTCATCTCAGTCTNGCTAAGGGAGCTCGGCCCCGCCGCCTCACCGCGCTCCGCCGCCGCGCTCCCCGGCCCTCCGGCCCCGCACCGGCCCCCGCACCGGCTCTCCATGTACGACAACTTGTACCTGCATGGGTTTGAAGACTCGNGACGGATGGTTTTCCTTGGAAAAAGGAAAACTGTTCTCTGGAATTCTGAAGAAGAAAGGCTGTATTTTATTGTAAATAAACCACAGAATTGGGCTGGAAGGGACCTCTGGAGACCATCCAGTCCAACCAGGGTCACCTGGAGCAGGTGACACAGGAATGTGTCCAGGAATGACTCTGGAGAGGGAGACTCCCCACCTCCCTGGGCAGCAGCTCCAGTGCTCTGCCACCCTCACGGAAAGATGTTTTTCCTCATGTTGAGCTGGAACTTCTGTTTTATTTTATGGCCATTGCTCCTCATCCTGTCACTGGCACCGCTGAACGGAGCCTGGCACCATCCTCTGACCCGCCTTGGAGATATTTATTTATATGCATTAATAGATCTCATCTCAGTCTTCTCTAGACTACGCAGTATTGTTTTATTGTAAACCAGATATGTTTTATTATAAATAGGCACGGGACCGCCGCCGTCGTTGGCCGCCCCCGGGGGCACAGGCGGCCGCCGCCATCAGCCCGTGAGGCGCCGTGAGGCGGCGCCAGCGCGCAGCGCTGGTCGCGGGCGGCGCGTCCCAGCCAATGGCGCGGCAGCGGCGGCGCGTCCCA